>JAPPVO010000036.1:5652019-5918785 GCA_030407325.1 Camellia japonica
CACCAGCTGTCAGGGGTCTGTCATTCACCATGACCTCGGGAGCCCAAGTCATATTGCGAGGGAAGCTTTGGCCACCCTCAGGTTGGTCGGACCTCAGCCTTTTGGGTGGTTGAGAATCAGGTGCATCGACCCTGGCTAGCCTTTTCTAGGCTATCGTTTGACTCTTCTCTACCTTGGCGAATTTTGAAATTGGCACAGTATCCTTAGAGTCAATTTAAGTCACTGTGATCTTGGCCTTGGCCTTCTTCAACCTTTTTGGCTTTGGCTTTGGCTTTGTTTGGGATGGAGAAGACGAGGATTGCATCGTCACAACCCCGGGGATATCGACAAGGAGATCCTCAACAATAGCTGGTTTTCAGCCCATCTCTTCGGCAGTGGTGGCTACAGTGACTTTGGTGCCAAAACGGATTGTTGGGAGTGCAGTAGGTGGGTTTGTTGGATCGTAAGCCGACGCCTCAGTGTTTTGGCATTTATGGCTACGAGTTCTGCCTACAAGAAGAAAGAGTGAAGCTCGGTGTCGGCGTTGGCGTTAGGCTGGAGGAATCAGTTGGGGAGCAGATGTTGATGGCTGCTCCGTTGGATCAGAAGTTGAGACTTGATCAGGCCTTGGCGATGAAGCAATAGGGAGAGATGTTGCGGAAGGTCGAGATTTGCTCTTTCGAGGGACGTCGGGCAGGGCCGACTTGTAAATTGGAATATAGTTCAATAGAAGAGGCACTTTGTGCTTCTGCATAGGAGGATCTAACAGCCTCTTCAGATCTCAGCTAGGAACGAATGATTGCCGAAATCCCTTTGCCAACTGGAGAAGAGCTGCCAAAAATAGTAAGAAGGCAAAAGTATTTAGATAAAGATATATCGAGTTGACAAGTCCTAACAGAAATGTGATTAGAAAAATGACTCAGTCCTTACCATCACCCTCTTTAAACACCGTTCTGCTCAGAAGATAGAGCTGGAGGTCGTCATCAGGTGAAAACTCCCAGTTGCCTGAGACGATGAAGTAATCATCTCCAGCACCCTTGTTGGAGTCTAGGAGGTCGGCTATTAGTTTGAAGGCGGTGGATCTGGGTTTGAAATAATATATGTAGCCTTTTTCAGATTTAAGCCCATACATGGTGTAGCAGAATTGGATGTCGGCTAAGGTAATCCTAGTTTTTTCTCAATGTGCTAGTTCAATTATACCATTGATGACCCTATAAGAGTTTATGGCGAGTTGCATGGGGTTAAGTTTGTAGTAGTGAAGGATTTCTTGAAAGAGAGTATCAAGGGGAAACCGAAATCCACATTCGATGAATGCAACAATGGGAAAGGGCATAGAGTCTCCATCAGCATGATGGAGTCCTCCTCCCCAGCTAACCTAAGGTGAACATCGACTGGGATGGAGAACTCTTGACATAAATACTCTATTTTTTCTGGGATGTCTACTCTCCACCTAAACATTCCCATGATGTCAGCTTAGGGTGGATTGGTGCACAATTCAGGAGAGAAAATTTGGTATGGGTTTGAGATGATCTCGGCTAAACCCTAATCTGGCAGCTTCTAGGGTTTTTTTCGGATCTAAGGGGGGTTTTGGTTCAGTTTTTCCTAAGAATACGATTTCTATCAAATCCCAAACCAAAATTTATGCGGAAACAAGAAATCAAAGGCAAGAATCTGGAAGTCAGCAAGAAAAACAGAAAAGAACATGGTTTAGACTCAAGCAAATAAACAGAAAATCAAGAACACTAAGTAAGTGTGTGTAGATAGGCAAAGGCTAAGAACAGTGGCAAAGTTCTTAAAAGCTTCAAATTTATGAACACTACGAATCACAAACAATGTGCATAAAACAGAGTAGTATATTGAATAGCATACAGCAACAAGATTCGTACAAATGGGCAACACAAATTAGCATTCAAGAGACATAATGACGAACTTCGAAACACAAAACAGATTCAAGAAATGATTCATAATAGAAGAAAAAATCGAATATAACTATGATAACGGGTCCAATGGTAACAAAATAGACATATGGCAAAGAAGGAAACTATTCAAATCAATAGAAGACTGAAGTTAAAGAAAAAGAAGTCAAGAACTTACTGAATAAGGTCGAGAACGTAGACGCTGGTTTGAGGTTCGCTGGAATTGGATGAAAATGAATACTGCGACCAAGCAATCAAAAGTTCACTAGAAGAGATGAAGCACGGATTCGGAGCTTTGAAGAAACAGTAATAGCGGTTCGAGAATGGAAGTTTGGAGAGATAGAATCTGTGAAACGAGGGAGATTGAATTTTTTGCAAAAGTGAAACGACAGAGAAAGAGAAATTGTTTTTGTTAAAAATTCGAAAGGGCGGCAAACCATAATGATCTGCCTTGGATGACGTGTCTGTCAAGCGGCATGCGCAAAAGCGATGCGACCTGATAGCGCGTGTCAAGTATGAATCAATGAGAGAAGGACGCGTGGCGGAAACAGTTGAGAAAATCATGCGTGACAGCTCATGCGCGGATCGAACTCTTGGAGTTCTTGATTTAATGAAGCAAAAACCTCGGCTAGAGGAGCGATCTCGGTTAAGGAACTCGAAGAACTTGGTTCTTGATTCTTGGTCATTAATAAAGTAGATTGCAGAGTCTTGGTCATATGCAGCCGACGAGTGATGATCTCGATCGTGATGGATAGATTGAGTCTTAGCCGACGTGCTATGTGGACAAACGGTATAGGTTCCATCACCTCAAGTTGCCGAGGTAATAGAACATAGGGGACAATTGTGGGGGCATATTTTGTGAATAACAGCACGTGGCCAAGATGACGCCGATGTGTCAGCCAAAATGCCACGTGGCTTAGTCATGATGCCGAGGTGATCTCGGCTAGACCGAGGTTATCTGTAGAGATATCAGAACCCGAGATGAGCGGATAAGGGATAAGAGTCCAAGATTGGAGGAGGACCTCAGTCTGGATAAAGGTAAAAACTCTTAGAGAGTTTATCTCTATCTGGCTAGGAGTCCAAGATGAGCATTAAGCCAGAGTCCATTGAAGCTAGGCTTCTACAGAGATCAGGTTAGTACTGGCTATAAAAGTAAGACACTTTTGTGGGTCTAAGGTACACTTTTTGTATTCTGACTAATGAGTTAAGCACTATTTGCTACCTTTAAGAGATAACTGAGTACTGACTTGATCGTCGGAGTACCCCTGGGTGGACGAACCACCGCCGGAGTCTTATCTTTCTGTGACAGGTTGTTCGAGCGTGATCTATTCTGCCTGTTCTCTCCTGTTGAGTTCCTGTTTGGCAGTGTGGTCGGAAATCAGCACCCACAGGTATGTAACACAAACCAAGACAACAACAGGGTCAATAATGCATTCCACATTCCCAATTGTGCTTGTGGCATAGAGTTTCTCGTTTTTCATTGATAGTGAAAATATGACCATGAAAATTGAAAAAGAGTTTATTCGTACAAATTTTTTATATAGTAATTATGTGCCTGTTCGGCACAGCTTATTTTCAACTTAAATCCAGTTATAGCTTAAAATAAGTGGTTTTGGAGTGTTTGGTGTAGCTTAATGGGTGTCAATTATAGCTTTTTATAAGTGGAAAATGAGCTTTTTGGTTGAGTGGGGAAAGGGTGCTTAATTTTCAGCTTAACCAGCAAGCTGCATGTGAAAGACTTAAATGTCCTTCATACTTTGAAGTAATTACAAGTGAACCAGGTATATAAATAAAATACACTCATTTTCTCCCTCTCACGAAAGGACTCTAGCGATTTTCGGTGTACAGAAGCGATTTCCGGTAACGGATGGAGCGATTTCCGGTAACGGATGGAGCGATTTCCGACACTCATTTTCTCCCTCAACACAGTACAACATCCATATCTGCTCCGTCGCGACCTCTCTTCTCTCTCTCTCTCGCGATCAAGTGGAAACCCTAGCGCCGTCGTGATCTCAATATGCCCGTCGCGATCGAGAGTCGTGATCTCTTTTCTCTCTCTCTCTCTCTCTCTCTCTCTCTCTCTCTCTCTCTCACGAACCAGAGGAAACCCTATCGCCGCCGCGATCGAACCAGACGAAACCCTAGCGCGCCACGATTGCGATCTGTCCCGTCGCGATCGCGATCTCTTCTCTCTCTCTCGCACGAACCAGAGGCTATGAAACCTTAGCTCCTCGACCTGAAACATTAACCATTGTCTCTGGTCCGTCGTTTCGCCGTCATCGTTTTGCCACCGACAACGTACGGACGAAGAGAAGGAAAGTAAAATAATTTTAGAATTAAAAAATAATTTTAGTATTAAATAATTAAAATAATTGTAGAAAAAAATAAATATTAATAAAAAATAATTGATAGAATTAAATAATTTTAGTATTAAAAAATAAATATTAATAAACTAAAATGTTAATAAATATTAATGTATTAATATATTAAATATTAATAAATTAGTATTAATATATTAATTAATATTAATTGATACTAATTAATAACAATTCTTGATTATTAATATTAATATTAATTGATACTAAAAATGAAAATAATAATAATAATAATTAATCCATTAATTGACACTAATAATAATAATTTTACTAAGAATAATAATAATATGAAAAAAATGATAATAATAATAATAATAATTGATGGACAATTGATGATAATTTTAATAATTGATAAACAAATTAATAATAATAATAATAATTGATACTAATTTTAATAATTGATGAGCAATTGATAATTTTTATACTAAAATCAAAATTAATAATAATAATAAAGAAAAGAAATATCACTACAAGAAATCTAGGCTATTGTGACAAAATTTGATGACGAAATTTTTTTTTGTCTTAAAATTTAACCCAAAGATGACGAAATATTAATTTTGTCGTTTGTTTTAATTTTTCTCAAAAGTATAGGAGACGAAAACAAAATTTCGTCTGCAAAAATGAGACGCCAATTTCATTTGCATTGGCGCGAATTATATTAGCTCACTTGAGACGAACATTTTTGTCACAAAAAATTTTTTTTTTTTGTGACGAACGTAATTCGTCGCCAATAAATTCCATACCTATTAAACGATGTCGTTGCATATTTCCATTTATTAGACGACAAATATATTTTTGTCTGGGAAGGATAAGTAATGGAAGACGAAAATATTTCGTCACCTATAAACACTCCATCATGCAGACAATGTCATTTCATCTTCCTATTAAATAGGCGACAAATATATTTTTGTCTCAGAAGAATAAGTTGTGGAAGACGAAAATATTTCGTCAGTAATAAATTCTAATTGATTGCGTGACGAATATATTTTTCGTCTCATAAGGTTAAGTTGTGGAAGACAAAAATATTTCATCACCAATAATAAATTCTTTGTTCTGGTATTTAAGGATACAAAAATATTTTATCACTAATCATTTGTGAGAAAAAATACAGAGAAACAAATAATAAAAAATTTGAAATTTTCAAAATTAATAGAAAACATTACCTTATTTAGTATAGAGTTTTCAATAATTAATTTTTAAAAGTTGGTGATAAAATTTATTTTCGTTTTAGAACGTATCCCAAACATGACCAAATATTACTTTTGTCATTTCTTTTAATTCTTCTCAAAACTATAGGAGACGAAAAATTAAATTCGTCAGGAAAAAAAGAGGCGCCAATTATTTTAGCTCAATGGAGACGAACATTTTTGTCACAAAATTTAAAGATTTTTGCGACAAAAAGAATTCGTCACCAATAAATTCCAAACTTATAAGACGATGTCGTTTCATTTTCTTATTTATTTGGTGACAAATATATTTTTTGTCTAGGAATGATAAGTTATGGGAGACGAAAATATTTCGTCACCAATAAACTCTTCATGCTCATTTTATCTTTTTGTTCATTAGGTGACAAATATATTTTTGTCTTAGAAGGATATGTTTTGAGAGATGAAAATATTTCGTCACTAATAAATTCTCCATGTGTCGTGTTGCATTTTGATTGATTGCGCAACGAATATATTTTCGTCTCATAAGGTTAAGTTGAAGGAGACGAAAATATTTCATCACCAATAAATTCTCCATCCCCACACAACGTTATTTTTGTATTTTTGTTGATTAGGCAACGAACATATGAGTTTGAGACGAAAATATTTTATCACTAATTATTTCTCTTTATTAAAATGTCGTCAGAAACTAAGAGGCACTCTCACCTTAATCACTTACTTTTACACACACACAAATACTAAAATCGTGACCCGAAAAGACACCCTCTACAAACCCTCATTTTTCTCTCGCACTTGAGTCTCCCCTCTCACAAGTATTGAAGCTGTGACTTGAGAAAACAATCTGTATAAACCATCTCTTCTATTTCGCACTGAAGCTCCTCTATTCTCTCTCACATTTAAGCCGTTTGTGCATGCAAACATTATTATCGAAGAAGACATTTTGTGCAAAGCTACTATTCTTTCTCACAGTAAACCCCTCTCTACAAAAAGAAAAAAATAATAATAATAATTAAACAATTTTTTTTTTTTGTATTAAAATTTAACCCAAAGATGACAAAATATTAATTTTGTCGTTTGTTTTAATTTTTCTCAAACGTATAGGAGACGAAAAAAAATTTCGTCTCCAAAATTCAAGCGCCAATTTCATTTGCATTGGCGCGAATTATTTTAGCTCATTGAAGACGAACATTTTTTGTCACAAAATATATATATTTTTTGCGACAAATGTAATTCGTCACCAATAAATTCCCTACCTATTAAACGATGTCGTTGCATATTTCCATTTATTAGGCGACAAATATGTTTTTGTCTAGGAATGATAAGTTATGGAAGACGAAAATATTTCGTCACCAATAAACACTCCATCATGCAAAAAGACAAAAATATTTTTTTATCTCATAAGGTTATGTTGTGAAAGACAAAAATATTTTATCACTAATCATTTGTGAGAAAAAAAACAGAGAAACAAATAATAAAAAATTTGAAATTTTCAAAATTAATAGAAAACATTACCTTATTTAGTATAGAGTTTTCAATAATTAATTTTTAAAAATTGGTGATAAAATTTATTTTCGTTTTAGAACGTATCCCAAACATGACCAAATATTACTTTTGTCGTTTCTTTTAATTCTTCTCAAAACTATAGGAGACGAAAAAATAAATTCGTCAGGAAAAAAAAGAGGCGCCAATTATTTTAGCTCAATGGAGACGAACATTTTTGTCACAAAATTTAAAGATTTTTGCGACAAAAGGAATTCGTCACCAATAAATTCCAAACTTATAAGATGATGTCGTTTCATTTTCTTATTTATTTGGTGACAAATATATTTTTTGTCTAGGAATGATAAGTTATGAAAGACGAAAATATTTCGTCACCAATAAACACTCCATCATGCAAAAAGACAAAAATATTTTTTATCTCCTCAGGTTATGTTGTGAAAGACAAAAATATTTCATCACTAATAATAAATTCTATGTTCTTGTATTTAAGGAGAAAAAAATATTTTGTCACTAATTATTTCTCTTTATTAGTATGCTATGGTTTTGTGTTTCGGAGCACTGAAACCGTGACCCCAAGAGACACACTCTGACCCTTATCACTCATTTCATGTGCACGGACACTCAAGTCGTGACCCAAGAAGACACTTCCTGCAAACCCTCATTTCTCTCTCGTACTTGAGCCTACTCCTCTCTCACAAGTATTGAAGTCGTGAAGCAAGAAGACCCAAGAAGACACTTCCTGCAATCTATATTTTTTTAGTGAACATTTTTTATATATATATATATATATATATATATATTTACTTTTTACAAATAAAAAGATCCACTAATTAAAAAGATCCACTAATTAAAAAATGCATATGACTTTGAAATTATATTTTATTTATATTTTCTTTTTATTTTTAAATCATTTTTAAATTCATATATAATTTGTTTCTTGATTATTATTGGAAGAGATGTTTCATTCGACTATTTGACTTTAAATGCAAAACGAAACTGATTTTTATTACAGAAATCGGGAGGACATCCCCGATTACAGAGACTCTAAAAAAATAAATAAATAAATGGAATAAGTATGCTACTCCAACTCTCATGTTGATCAAAACATTTTTACAAAAAAAAAAAAAAAACATAATAAACCCAGAAAATAAACGAAATAAATGAAATCTTGCTAAATTTTCCCTTTTGTGGCATTCAATTGTCTTGTGATTTTTTATTTTATTTTTTGGGGCTAAGCTCAGCCTTTACCTCTTTGGCAGGTAAGGATTTTGGGTGATTTGAATTTGAGTAATGATATAGAAACATAATTTTTATATGAATTTTATTTTAAATTAAAACAGTCGCTATTCTGGTTCTTAATCACTGTCTCGTCATTCCGACTGAATTTTTTGTATGGAAACTCTGCTTGTGAACTATTTTCCTTTGAATTTTACAGCACATACAGTTCTACTGGGTTTCCAACACTATATCGTGATGCTTGGTACCACAGTTTTGATTGCCACTATTCTCGTGCCTCAAATGGGTGGGAGTAATGTGAGTATTGTTTACCATCTCCCTTGTGATAAATTCTTGGTTTTTTTCAATTGTAATCTTATATCAACATTCTAAGCCTCTGTAATGCAATTGAATAGGGCGATAAAGCCCAAGTGATTCAATCGTTGTTGTTTATGTCGGGATTGAATACCCTTCTGCAAACCTGGTTCGGGACAAGACTCCCTACGGTGATGGGTCCATCATTGGCATATCTTCATATATATATATATATATATATGTATTAAAAATATTAATGGAAATTCAATGCAGGGATTTGTCAAGCAATTCACTTAAGGGTGCCATACCTTCATCTCTTGGCCGTCTAACACGCCTTCACACTTTGTAAGTTCTGTTCTGGCAGTGTCACATCTGTTTTTAATTTTATGGATTGTAAAGTAATTTTTGATACTTTTAATATAATCATGTGAAGTAATTTATTTCAGGAATTTATCTACAAACTTTTTTTCTGGTGAAATCCCAGAAGTTGGGGTACTAAGCACTTTCGGAAACAAGTCGTAAGTTCCCTTATCATCAATTGAACAATTAAAAGTTGATTCTGAGACTAAATCAACATCTTGCTAGGATACTACTGACTCAACAGTTTCTTAAGTGCCATAACAAGTACTAATTCAATCTCAAGCTGCAACTTTAGGTGGTCGGACTAAGGTTTCCCTAAGCCCAGCCCGAGTTGCATTATTTTATTCTTAAGGATGTACAATAAATTTTGTGCAAGTATTGTAAAGAGCCAACCCAAACTGACGCTTCATGGCCACTTCATCCAGTGGCATACTTGTTAGACCCTTCATGAACTATCAGATTCCACCTGATGTGTATGCTCTATGTAGTATAATGAATGGAGCAAAAGGGTCTTTGTTTAGGAACTTAGGATATGGTATACTGTGTTTGTTACTGAATTGTCCTCAAACGGTGTACTGTTGATGCTTGGCTTGCTGCTGTTCATCTCGACAAAATGGTTGGGTTCCAATTTCTCTATTTCGTTTATTTTTTAATTAATTTTATTTATTTATCATGCTTCTCTGATAAATTTTCCAATTCTGTTTCTTTATTAGGTGCCTTACATCACTACTGCTTTGATGGATGCGAAGCTTGGCACGGAAGGGCGCAAGGATCTTTTTGATTGGCTATCAAGGCAACTTAGTGGATTAAGCAATTTTCCTGATGCTGTAAATCTGAATTATGTATTGTTTCAAATTGTTATGCTAGATGGATGTGACTTGTGAATGAAAACTTAGAATAGTTGTATTGTGTCGAATGTTAATGAATTATGTATTGTGTCAAATGTCAAATGTTAATCATAAGTATACCCTCAATGTGTGACGAATTTTTTTTGACATTGTTTCATCATTTTTAATGATGAATTTGTTTTTATCTCTATTGGTAGCTTTTTTGACAAAAAATTTTCGTCTTTGTTTATATTAAACGTGACAAAATTATTTCGTCTTTATTTCTTATATTTATGAGAAAATATTTTTGTCTCTAATTTATTCCTTTAATGACAAAATATTTTGTCGCTAATTACTTACAAGTATGTTCCCAACAGAGTGTATTAGAGACAAAAAAATTCGTCACAAATTTATCGTTTTTAATGATGAATTTGATTTTGTCTCTATTGGTAGCTTCTTTGACAAAAAAATTTTCGTCTTCGTTTATATTAAACGTGACAAAATTATTTCGTTTCTATTTCTTATATTTATGACAAAATACTTTTGTCTCTAATTTCTTTCTTTAATGACAAAATATTTTGTCGCTAATTACTTACAAGTATGTTCCCAACAGAGTGTTTTGGAGATAAAAAAATTCGTCACAAATTTATCATTTTTAATGATGAATTTGTTTTGTCTCTATTGGTAGTTTCTTTGACAAAAAAATTTCGTCTTCGTTTATATTAAACGTGACAAAATTATTTCGTCTCTATTTCTTATATTTATGACAAAAACTTTTGTCTCTAATTTCTTCTTTTAATGACAAAATATTTTGTCGCTAACAGAGCATATTGGAGACAAAAAAATTCGTCACAAATTTGTCATTTTCAATGACGAAATTGTTTTTTCGTCTCTGAGACCCTTTAGCGACGAGGCTTTGGCAACAAAACGGGTGACGAAAAATTTTCATCGTAATTAGTTTGGGTGACGAAATATATACATTTTGGACAAATTTGTTTCGTCTTTAAATCCCAAATTTGTTGTAGTGTATAGATATAAATAATAAAAATGAATATATGAAAATAATATGTAATGAAATCACAACATTAATATAAATTAGAACATGAATATTAATTTTAATGAATTAATAAATCTAAAAAAATTAACAAAGAAAGAAGAGAAGAAAAAAAAAATTAAAAAAAAGAAAAGAAAATAAGGTGAAAAAGAAAATAAAATAAAATGAAAAAGAAAAAGAAAAAAATATATTATAAATGAAATCACAAATTTTATATCTTATAAGGGCAAAAATGACAATTATACAGTAAAAAGTTATTTTACAGCTTATTTACCAATCACTACTCTGCTGCTTAAATCTATAATCCCACAGCTGCACCAAACAGGTTACCAGCTTATATTCACAGTTATAAGTTATAATCTGTTAAGTTATAATTTATAATCACTTTTCCACAACTCTACCAAACGGAGCCTATGATTTGAATAATATGGCATTGTAGTTTTAAAATTTTAAGTCATTTTAATAGATGTGTTTTAAAGTGATGAAATTAACACTTATCATGTTATTATGCGCGCGCGCACATATATATATATATATATATATATATTTGTATAATTTATATTATTCAATTGAAATTTGATCTATGAGGTGCAGAGAAATTGGCAATGCACATCTAATTTAAGATCTCCTACTTGTCTTAGGCCAAGTTTAGTAACTTGTAAAAAAGTTAAAAAGTCAAAAAGTTATTTAAAATGTTAAAAAATTAATATTATTCACCAAAAGTCAACAATTACGGCTGCACAACTCCCAATTCGAATTTTTCCTTACAAATTAATTTTTACAATTTTTTATTACGCATTTTTTCATAAAAAGTCAAAAAGTTAATCCAAACATCTATATTTTTAACCTTAATTTTTTAGTTCAAAAAAATAAAAAATATACTTATTTAAGACATCCCAAACAACCCCTTAATGTGTTCCCAGTGGTGCTTTTGTACTGATTTAAATAAATATGAATCTTTTGGCTTATAGCGCATAATATTACTCATTGATCGGGTTGCATGTATGTATTACTGCAAATAAATTATTCAGTGCTGTATGTTAGTTGATCCTACCTCAAATATTAGGTGGTGATATGATTTATAAGTTTGGGAGGACTAAATAAGTGTATTTTTTGACTTTTCTTGTATTATGTGTAGAAAAAATAGAGAAGAGATGTTGATTGATGTGATCCAAAAAAGATAAAAAGATGAAATAAGTGCACTTTTTTAGTTTAGCCAAACTTTACCGAGCATTAGGTAATCTATGCCACCAGATGCATCTATAGTACTTAATAATTTTAGGTGTAAAAAAAAATCATTATAATGCTGTGTTGGTAGATTATTTTATAAAAAAAATTATCATATAATTGCATTTTCTTATGAGGCGATGACAATTTGCATCATAATGTTTATGACAATTTTGTGGTCAAATATTGAATTGTGTGTTCATTTTATGGTAGGTATTAAATATTTATATGATTTGAAAAATAAAGAATAGGATGGATAAATCATTAAAAATATTATTAAATAGGTTACCACCATCTAATATTACTTAAATAATTTCTGATATTTAAATGTTTATTCAAGTTTGGCAAGTAATGCAAATTTAACTTTTAGGCCTCTTAAAATATACAATGTAGTACTGGTGTGGGCTCATATATTGGGGGTAGATTACACTAACATCTCATGAGGTTTGGTTTAATTATATCTCGCCTTTTGACATTATATCAATTATATTTCTACTCTTGTAGTTAATAGTCTTATTTCACAAACTTCTCTACTTATATAAGAGGCAATAACTCATAGTAGAAAAATAGAAAAAATATTGAAAAAAAAAAAGTAAAGCAAATGAAAGGAAGAAAAAAAAAATAGAAGCAAAGCAAAGTAAGAAAAGAAAAAATGCAGAAGTTCAATGTTTTTATTTTGTCTAAATTATTACAATGATAGGAAGGTTAGTATAATTTTCCAAACGTCAAAGGGTGATATGTATTAAATCCAAACTTCAGGATATGTAAGTATAATTTACCCAATATATTAATTATGGGCCCTCCACAAATAGTTACAACATAAAGTTGACTCGAATAGCCAAGGAATGAATTTGATTTTTAAATTCTATAAGATAGTGAATAATGTTTGAGAGGGTAATTTATAAGTAAATTGGGCCGAGCTGTGTAATGGGCCGTTCTGTTCGCCGAGGTAAGAAAGGGCTGAGTAAAAGGACCTTGTTGTTAGCTCGGTCCTAAAAGGGCCTTGAAGTTAGCTCGGTCACTACGGTCAGAGTAGTAACAAATAGCTCGGTCATACCATTCTGAGCCAAGATGTATTGAGCTTTCCTCAGGACCTTGCTCTATATTAGTTCGGCCCAAGCTTGCTATGGTTAGCTCGATCTCAACAGGTGAAACCGAGGTACAAGCCATGAAGGGAATAACCGAGCTAGTCAGAGCTCGGTCGTTGTTGCCAGCTTAGCATGGCCATGTTAGCTCGGTCGTTTTGTCATACTACCAAGGTAAAACCATCTCAGTTGGTTTAAGCAGTGAGGGGGGTGTTGAAGGATAAGCATTATCTTTCAGGAGTGTGATTCTTAGGAGGACTCTGCATGGAGGAATAAGAGTCCTACTAGGATTGTGCCACGTGGAACCTATAAAAGCTCATAACATCACCTATAGAGAGGTAACACAACTTTTGTCACGACCCGCTCCCCGTACCCAAGGGTTAAGTATCGTGATGGCCAGTAATTGAAGTTACCTACGGCCAATTCTTAAACCAATAAATAAACGTGAGCGAAAGTAATATTTAAGTAAGGGTACCAAAATAATCATTGGAGCTTCTATTTTTATTACAAAATTATATTGACAAAAAATGCCGATATTTACATAGAAAAATATCATGAAAGTGCTGTGTGTGTCTATTCCGCAGCCCCGCATCTAAGACTTTCCAAAAGCTATTTCTGAATTGCATTATTTCCTGAAAATTGGTAAACAACTATAAGCACATGGCAGAGTGAGAAATATTATACCAAGAGTATAAGGGACACGAAATAACCATGGATAGTTAGTTAGGCCAAAACATTTACATAACTCAATTTGGTGAATAAATCATTTGAGTACCAGAAATCATTGAAGTGGCAGAAACTGCTCATTTAAGTAGCAGAACTGAAATACAGAAATTATGTAAGTAAATGACCATAACCATGTTACAGAACAGAACAGAACAGAGGTACGGATTCAAGAGGTGGCTCGTACGGATTCTAGAGGTGGCTCCTACAATAGTGTAGCACTTAGCTCCGCACAGCATTTTGCTCCGCACAGAACAGAGGTCAATGGACCCATGACAAACAGAGGACCACAAAGTGATCAAACAGAGGCCAATGGTTATTTAAGTCCCCCAAGGCGTGAGACTCCCGTGGTGGTACTTACAAAACATAATTGTTTATAAGGTCATAGCCAAATATTCTTTAAAATATAAACAGACATATCCATGGGTTTTACTTTAGCAAATAGGGTTCAGAAATTAAACCACGTAACTGAAACCTTTATAAAACATAACTTTTATTAATATACTAATAAAATATAACTTGTGTAAAACAGATTTTGGTAAGTCAAAACATACGTAAAATACTTTTAGGTGACTCAAGGTATACTATAACTCACCTTAACTTTAATACCTCACTCTTTCTTTCTACTATCAAAAACCCTTTCACCTTCCACTATTCTTTCCTTCTTCCTCTCTTTCTTTCTTTCCTTTCTTTCTCTCTTTCTTTTCTTCTTTCTTTCCTTTCCTTTCTTCTTTCTTCTTTTCTTTCCTCTTCTTTCCAGGGGACGCCTCCTCCCTTTTATAGGGGGGAGAGAGCATACGTAGCAAATTTCGATAATAATTACAAAGATTCATTCTTATCTTTAATAGATATTTAAGATAATTACACTTTGGCCCAATATTTTAATATAATTATATAAATAAATTAATTCTTAATTAAATTATATTTTATCGTATACCAACAGAAAATTAATTATTTATTTTACTACCACACTCATTATTATTATCATTATTATTATTATTATCTATATTATTATTTACATTTTGACTCCTAAACTTATACTAATTATATTGTTTTACAAAATTACACATAATAATATAAAATAAATTATATATTTTCTGAACTGAGATTAAATAATATTAGTATAAATTCTACAGAATAATTAAAAATCTGGGTTGTTACAACTTTGATTCTCAAATACACAGAACTTTTGTCTATTTGTCTATTTTGCTGACTTAAGCATCGGAGAGGTATCCGGCACATACCCGCCGGCTAGCTCACGTTTGTGTTCTCAGGGAGTAAAGCGACGACGTTTGGAGGAGCGCAGACTTGATCAACAGGATTATACGAGAAGATTATTTCTTGCTCGTACAATTGGCGCCGTCTGTGAGAAAATCAGAAAGAACAAAACCCCTTGATCAAGTTTTTCCTCTCTAATTGGAAGTAATGGCGCATAATGAAGATTTGCCGCAGTCCGCTACCGACGGACAAACCCCAGAGGGGGGTGGGAGGCGCGAAGGTTTGCCTTCTATCCCTCTCATGGCGGATTTAGAGCCCTAGCGATAGAACCCCCGGAGAGATGCCAGGGGAAGGCGGACTAACTGCCCCTGTCGTTCTCAAAGTCCTGAAAGACAGAGGCGAAGGATCGACCCTCAAGTCCTGGAGGATCGCGTGAAGGAGCAGGACGAGTTAATAAAAAAGATGGCAGCAGACATGGAGTCTATGAAGCGCCAGATCAAAGGAAAAGGGGTGGCGACAAGAGAGGGGCGCAAAAGCAGTGCGCCCCCTCGCCACTCGGAAGATCGTGGTAGGCATACCACACCATCGCAAGCAAAGAGTAGGAGCCTGAGAACAGGCGACACTCAGTCAAGAACTCCCAAGACTCGTTACTCCAGGTCTGAGAGAACGAGAACTAAGAGGTCATATACTGAGGGAAGCACCTATCCTATCGGCCCTTGCGCACGCACCAGACGTCATCCAGGCAGACGGAGTTGCCTAGATCATCCGATTTGCGAACGGTGCTAGAAGAAAGGGCACGATGGAAGGAAGATACCAAGGTGCGCGACCCGCGCAGAGTTTCAGCCCTTCAGCGGTTGGCTCCTTGAACGCATGGGAGCGTTGAGGTAAGAATGCCAATACCGCGCCTTGCTTACGAACTAACAGACAAAGCATTAGCAAGGCTGCAGAGCTCGCCGTTCGTTCCGGCAATTGAGAACGCACCACTACCTTCGGGCTTTCACCAGCCCAAATTCACCACTTATGAGGGAAAGACGGACCCCTACATGCACTTGAGCCACTTTCGCCAGATTATGGCAGTATACCGGTGAAACGAGGCTTTAATGTGCATCATGTTTCCGTCCAGCCTAGGCGACCTGGGTCTGACTTGGTTCGAAAGGCTACTAACAATTGGCAAACACATTCATGACAAGGTTTAGAACGAACACCAAGACCCCAGTGGAGATCGATTAGCTACTCTCCATTGACATGGGCGACAAAGAAACATTGAGGTCCTACAACAGTCGCTACTGGGAAACTTTCAACCAGATAGGAGATTGCCCCACAAATCTTGCCATCGCGCAATACAAAAGGGGTCTACCAGTCGGAAACAAGTTGAGGGATTCAATCACTGTGACGCCACCCCTCACGATAGAGGCCTTGATGGAGAGAGTGCACCAACATATTCGTGTGGAAGAGGATGGCGCCCGTGCTAAGGCAAAATCTGGCACAACAGCAACACCAGATAAAAAGACTTCGGCAAAAGTCAACGCAGTAGAACGGCCAAGCAGGAACGGGCGAGGCAGACGGGCCAACAAAGAGGATCCAGACAAAAGGTGGCTAAGAGTTTGCACTGCCATTACTACGGTGTTCAAAAAACCAATCTACCGAATTCTCAGTGAGATATGTGATGAGCCTTTCGTCCAATGGCCAGCTAAGTTGGGAGAAGCACAAAAAGGCTATGACGAAGGCTCCTGGTGTACCTTCCATAATGAAAAGGGGCACCGCACAGAGAATTGCACGCCGTTGAGAAAGCACTTAGAGGAGTTAGTGGCAGCTAGGCACCTGGACCAGTACATAGAAGGAGGGACACAGCCAGCCCTCCAGAACCACGATCACCCAAACGGAATGCCGATCGACGCCCCACCTCAAGGCGTGATTAATGTAATACATGGGGTATTCGAGCCTGAGCGAGTATGTGAGCTCAGGGGAATGATCAAGAAGGCCGAGCACTTAAGGGAGGTATTAAGTGCACAACCTGCCATCAAAAAGGGGAGAACGGAAGCCACGAATGTCATATCTTTTTCAGACAGAGACTTGGCAAGGATATATTGCCCTCACAATGATGCATTGGTTGTCACATTCCGCGTCAAGGATTACGACATCAAAAGGATTTTGATCGACCAAGGGAGCTCGTGTGAAATAATGTATTACGAAACCTTCAAACAATTGAAACTGGAGGACAAAGACTTGGCGCCTGCAACATCTCCCCTAATCGGATTCAACTCAATGCCAGAGTGGCCAGTAGGCAAGATAATCCTCCCAGTCAGAGCATAAAGCATGACGAAACAAGTGGAACTTTGGGTATTGAAAGTCCCTTCCACTTACAACATAATCTTGGGAAGGACATGGCTGCATGCCATGCGATCGGTAGCATCGACCTACCATCAAGTATTGCGGTTCCCCAACGAAGCCGGAGTAATTGAAGAGGTCTTTGGAGACCAAATTATGTCCAAACAATGCTTCGTCACAGTAAATGGCAGCCGCGCTGCCAAGGGATATGTACAGATGGTGGAAAAACCAGAAAGCAATGAGATGTTCGCAGATGTCGGCAAGACAGCTGAACAGAAGGCAGTGGAAGACTTGGTACAGGTAAGGATAGATGAAAAAGACCCAGAAAAGTTCTTTTTGCTCGGCTCATCATTGTCCAGCACTGAGAGAATAGAGGTTATGAAGTTCTTAACCTCTAACATCGAAGTGTTCGCCTGGACGTCGTATGACATGCCTGCTGTCACACCCCTAACCCGCCCCTAAAAGTTTGGGCATGACCTATTCGAAAATGGACACTAAACCTGTTATACATATCATACGGGGCCTAAACGGAAGCATTCAATAATATAACATACATAGAAAAACATCCATTAAGCTATTACTGACTGTGGGAGCCGAATATATGGATAAATCGGAAGGGGTATGTCCCAGAAGTCAGAGACTGTTCGGCTCCGTACCAATCAACTAAGATGCCGAACACACTGAGACCGCCGAATACACTGAGATCGCCGAATAGACGGAGATTTATGTTGGAATAAACAAAAGGATAATAAGTAAAAGGTGGGCACTGGGTTCGAGGTCCAAAGAATGAATATAAATACAAGAGCTTCAGATTTGGAAAGGTATGTAAAAAAAAAAACACTTCACTAGACTTAGTAAACAAGCTTTCTTGAGTAGAGGAACTGACTTGCCCGTCGGAGTGCTAATCCCGGCACCCCCGACCGGAGTATTTGTCTTTGCAGGTGACTAGCTGAGTATCAAGAGCGTCTTCCCGGATCAGAAGAGTATTTCCAAAAACCACTTCCCCACAACTGGCGCCGTCTGTGGGAATACTCAAATACATCCATGGAAGGCGTGACGCAAGATCCTCCGATAGCCACCGACGAGACTACACAGAGAGATGACATCACCCCGGCAAATATGCTCGGGAAGGAAACCATCGCTGCGAGACGCGCTTTGAATTTTGACTCGCCAACGACTTCAGCACAGGAGACGATGCAAGCCATCATAGAACAAGCTAAACAGAATGAGCAAAGGCTGGAAAATATGCTCGCAGAAAATGAACGCCTCCGACAGGATTTGGCCCTGGAAGTAGCAAAATCCAAAGAAGCCGCGCGCCAAGACCCCGAACGACCCCTGAGGGCAGGTAAACAACGACCTCGAGCCCGACCAAAAGAAACTGATAGCGACTCCAATTCATTATCCACGGAGCATAAGAAGGGACGCTCAGACACTTCCAGCTCCTCTGAAAAAAGCCCACACATAAGGAACAAGCGTAGAAGGAGCAGTTCAGACGAAGAAGACCGGCACGATCCTTTTATCCGACGAATTGCGAGGGCGGCCCTGCCCAAGAAGTTCAAAGCTCCATCATTTACTCTCTACGACGGAAAATTAGACCCCACTGATCATATACGTCATTACAAGCAAGCCATGACGTTGCATGTAGACAATGAAGCCCTCATGTTCCGAATATTCCCCAGCAGCTTGGGGCCACTAGCTGTCAGATGGTATTACAAGCTGGAGCCGGCTTCGATCAGAAGTTTCCATCAATTACAAAAATCCTTCAGAGCCAGATTCATCACCAACGAGGTACAGCCGAAATAGGCCGACTCTCTCTGGGCTATGCAAATCCAACCAGGAGAAACGTTGAGAGCATATTCGGCGCGATATTGGGAGTGCTTCAATCTCGTTGACGACGCATGCAACGACTCCATGGCCGTCACCGCCTTCAAAATGGGGCTACATCCTGACAGTGCTCTTCGCAACTCCCTGACCAGAAGACCCCCCAAAACAGTCTGTGCATTGATGAAGAAAGTCGAAGAGTATTGCAAAGTGGAAGACGATGCCTTGAGGATCAAAGCTAGACAAGTGTCCACCAAATCGGCACCCACTGATACTGCTCGGCCGATAAGTTCCGTGCCACCTCTGAGCCCCGAGCCACGACAACGTGCTAAACGAGACAAAAGGCGGGACTCTCGCCGATCGAGTGATCAATGCTCCCACCCGACGAATGAGCAGTTGCAAGTCGACAGTAGGCGCTCGAGGCGCGCCGACAAAAAGTACACGGAACTGTCAGAGCTAATCACCGCGATAATGACCAAAATCCAACACCTTCCATTCTTCAAATGGCCGTCAAAGATGGTGGGGCCACCCGATACACGACGAAAGGACCGGAGGTGCGAATATCACAAAGATCACGGCCACGAAACAGAGAGTTGCTACGCATTGAAAGATCACCTGGAAAAACTGGTGCAAGACGGCCGATTGCAGCAGTATGTGAAACAAGGAAAGCCAACCAAAGCATTGGCATTGAGGCAGGACTCTCCCCCACTTGGCGTGATCCACGTAATTTACAGCCTGCCTACACTCCCGGCCATGCACACGATTCGATCGCACCCAACTTTACAAGGGCGCCGTATTTCGACTGACCGGTTCGAAGAAGCTCCGGCAATTGCCTTCAACGACTCCGACCTCAACAACGCAACGGCTTCCCATGTTGATCCGTTGGTCATTGGATTATGCATAAACCGGTTCATCATTGAACGAATCCTCATAGATCCCGGGAGTAGTTCAGAGGTCATGTACTATCAAACTTTCATCAAGCTCGGCCTCAACAAAGCGGATCTATCACCGGTGCCTCACCCACTGTTCGGCTTTAATACGAACCCCGAATATCCATTGGGCAAGGTCACGTTACCTGTTCGAGCGGGTACCAGAACGGTCGAAGCAGAGTTCCTGGTCATGAAGCTCCCCTCGCAGTATAATGCCATAATGGGAAGAACCTGGCTACATATCATGAGGGCCGTCCCAAGAACCTACCATCAGATCCTACGTTTCCCAACAGCCCACGGCATTGAAGAAATACGTGGCTCCCCCCAATCGGCACAAGCAGAGTTCTGATAAAAACCCTATCACTGACCCGATCTGTGGGCTCTGATACCTGTAAATATATTTCGCCCCTGCAATATGAACTATTTTTCCTCGTCGCTGAAAACCATATGTCAATTCCCAGTAGGGCACTTGCCAGGATTGGCCACATTAAGTCTCCGGATACGGAGCCCCCTTTGGCGCATGATGCCTTAGGGCCGATTAAGTCTCCGGATACGGAGCCCCCTTTGGCGCATGACGCCTTAGGGCCGATTAAGTCTCCGGATACGGAGCCCCCTTTGGCGCATGACGCCTTAGGGCCGATTAAGTCTCCGGATTCGGAGCACCCTTAGGCGCATGACGCCTTATGGTCGATTAAATCGCCGGATTCGGAATCCCTTTTGGCGCATGACGCCTTAGGGCCGATTAAGTCTCCGGATTCGGAGCGCCCTTCGTGGATGTCACGATTGGCCAAATTAAGTCTCCGGATACGGAGCCCCCTTTGGCACATGACGCCTTAGGGCCGATTAAGTCTCCGGATTCGGAGCACCCTTAGGCGCATGACGCCTTATGGTTGATTAAATCGCCGGATTCGGAGCCCCTTTTGACGCATGACGCCTTAGGGCCGATTAAGTCTCCGGATTCGGAGCGCCCTTCGTGGATGTCACGATTGGCCAAATTAAGTCTCCGGATATGGAGCCCCTCCCCCCTTTGGCGCATGACGCCTTAGGGCCGATTAAGTCTCCAGACTCGGGGACCCCTTTGGCGCATGACGCCTTAGGGCTGATTAAGATTTCGGATTCGAGCCGATTAATCCCCATAAGTCCGAATGGGCCCTGGGTTCAAGAACAGATCATACAGTTCCAAGTGCTAATTGCGTCTCCAAATCCGGAGCAAGCGTTGGCACGAACGAAAGATATTGAGAAATTGATCCTATGTAACATACCAGAACGAATCATACATTCGAAGTAATGTGCTCTAGTACACAAGCAAAATTCAGAATAACGCGTAGAAAGATTTAAAACAAAACCATTTATTTGATTAAACAGTTGTTACATAAATACAACCCACATTCGAACATTACAATATCGAAAGCAAAAAAGGAACAAGACGCCCCGGTAAAGCAGCTTCACCGGATCGACGACCGTCGCCCTAAACCCCTCCACGGCATGTACTACCTTGAACGAGTTATGCTTAAGCCCACGACTTGCATAACGCCAAACTTTCCCTGACACCATTGACAATGTCAAGGCAAAGATCCAGGACAAGGAAGATTGAACTTGACAGTTGTTGACTCTCCTTTCAGGGTGATCTGCTTCGACGACTTGGAGACTCACAGATCTCAAGCCCTTCGGATGACCTAACTCCCTCACGGATAGGTTTTTTGCCGCAAACCATCTCAACACCAAACTTGACCGAAGTTTGAGCCTCTGTAACCAAAATCACCATCACAGACAAAGAATAATGAGTCAAATGGGACTATTGGTGCGAAGCGCCCACTCCTTTTATTCTCAGTAACGACCGCAATCTCGAGGTCCCAATCCCAAGAAAATTTTATTAAACGCCCAAGAACGCATTGGTTGAATAAAACAAGCGTCGATTGACATTCGCCGCGACCGCCATCCCGACGGCTGGCCGAAACGCGTGCTGGCTCGGCCAAAGTGAAATAGGTTTATTAAACCTGTCGGCCAAACATTCGCATGCCGATCACCCTCGACCAGCCCATTAATCAAACTGGTCAAGCGTCAACACACTCACCCAAATCAACGATGAATGGCCGTTGAAATAGCCTCAATAAAACCTTAACGATCGCCGCGGACGTGTCGATCCTGCCCATGTGCAGATCCTGCCGATAGGCTTGCGTATTGCCAGGCAGTTAACGGCTATCTGGGTCGGACAATATTTAGACTAAGCAACACGAAATACACATATGCCGAATATGAATGTCAACGAAGCATTTATAATGAAATAATATTTATTCAATAAAACAATAAGTTACATAGTTTCAAACGCGCCCTGCGTTCCAATCTTACAACTATAAAACTCACACGGCGTCACCCTCATCCTCACTCTTCTCAGTCTCAAAAGCAGAAAACGGAAAATCTTTACTCCTGTAGCGTGGTGATGCCAAATCAACTCCCGACGCTCGAAGAGCTTCTGCGGCTTGAGATGCCTTGATCCAACCGTGCCTGAACCCGCGGTTTTCACATCGGCATACTTCTTCGGCCAATGTTTCCCTAGTTTTCTCGATTCCCACCTTTCGGCCCTCATGGAAACCCTTCTCATAGGCCCTCCCCTTCGCACTCTCTATTGCGAACATACTTTCCGTCTCTCGATCGGCAAGTGCGGAGCTGATAAGCCGACTGGTAACCCTCTCTTCCACAATTGGGTTCGCATGCGCGGTGGATTGTGCCTGAGCCGCCTTGGTCTTCCTTAGTTCCCGCTCGGCCGACTCCACGCGGGCCTCCAAACTTCGAATACGTTCGTCCTTCTTCTCCATCTCCTGACGGGCAGCGCGCAGTCGCATGCCGACTTCGTAAGCAGTGTAAAGCCCCTTCACTGCGCCGTGAATGCCCTCGCGAAAAACCTCGTAATCTTGTCGACCCAGCATCGATTTCTGAACCTCAGGCGGAAATATTTGTCGGGCAAAGTCGACCGCCACATCTGGGTCTCGAACGATCGAATCCACCTCCGTCATAGGTCTATTCTTCACGAATACCGCAAAGCTTAATGGGCACGGATTCGCGTCGGACCTCCTCTCGACTCGGGACTGTGGAGCCTTACCCTGCGACTGCTTTTCTCGCCTGGGCGATCTACTGCGACGTCGGGGAGACTGACGCCTCTCTCAACCCTTGGAACTCCTACTTCCTGCCCGCGAGGGTTCACCACCTCGATTCATATCTCCGCCAAGCTCAGCTAGGGTCTTCGCTTCCCCTTTACTGTTAAAGAAGAGTCGGTTTGACATTCGCGCAATCAGTCTTCCCCCAAGAGCTCAACTCAGTTGTCTACCAAGCTCATAAAGGATGTACGTTTGTTCATTTATCCTTCACACAGGCAGCACGTTCGAGGCAATCTCATTAATTGGAGATCCTGAATCGCCCGACGCCGGCTGAGTCGACGGCAGGGGCACGATTCTACTAACCTCCGCAAGAACCGCCTGGGGCAAGGGCAGATCCATCAATCTATCCGGCTCATATACCCCAGCCGGCTCTCGACTCTAGGAACCGCCTGGGGCAAGGGCAGATTCATCAATCTATCCGGCTCATATACCCCAGCCGGCTCTCGACTCTAGGAACCGCCTGGGGCAAGGGCAGATTCATCAATCTATCCGGCTCATATACCCCAGCCGGCTCTCGACTCTAGGAACCGCCTGGGGTAAGGGCAGATTCATCAGTCCATTCGGCTCATATACCCCAGCCGGCTCCCCAATCGATTCTACCAACCTCCGCAAGAACCGCCTGGGGCAAGGGCAGATCCATCAATCTATCCGGCTCATATACCCCAGCCGGCTCTCGACTCTAGGAACCGCCTGGGGCAAGGGCAGATTCATCAATCTATCCGGCTCATATACCCCAGCCGGCTCTCGACTCTAGGAACCGCCTAGGGCAAGGGCAGATTCATCAATTTATCCGGCTCATATACCCCAGCCGGCTCTCGACTCTAGGAACCGCCTGGGGCAAGGGCAGATTCATCAATCTATCCGGCTCATATACCCCAGCCGGCTCTCGACTCTAGGAACCGCCTGTGGTAAGGGCAGATTCATCAGTCCATTCGGCTCATATACCCCAGCCGGCTCCCCAATCGATTCTACTAACCTCCGCAAGAACCGCCTGGGGCAAGGGCAGATCCATCAATCTATTCGGCTCATATACCCTAGCCGGCTCTCGACTCTAGGAACCGCCTGGGGCAAGGGCAGATTCATCAATCTATCCGGCTCCTATACCCCAGCCGGCTCTCGACTCTAGGAACCGCCTGGGGCAAGGGCAGATTCATCAATCTATCCGGCTCATATACCCCAGCCGGCTCTCGACTCTAGGAACCGCCTGGGGTAAGGGTAGATTCATCAGTCCATTCGGCTCTCGAATTGACAGTTCATAATTCGAATCCAGTCGACATGAGAAAGACGAATCAATATTGACACAGGATATTCAATACCTAAAAACTGAAACTCAGCAACAATTTTACGCAAAGTAGCAAAAGGCTTTGAACCAAACTCAGCAAAATTTTTCATTAACATAATCACACAAATTGTGCACAAGTAGCAGTGACATTACAAGGAAATGTTCATTAATAAATTGCGTACAAAAGAGTAACCAATTTATACATGAAAACTACCCTGAACCAACAAAACCCAACCAAACAAAAAGAAATTAGGAAACGCCTCCCAAATCACTCCTCGGTGTCGGATTCGAGTGGCTCAACATCCACTTGCTCATAAGGAATTGGCAAATCCGATGTAACCCCAGCAGCAGCAAGGGCTTTGAGCCACCCATGTTTGAACCCCTGATTCTCAAACTTGGGAACTTCATCAACATATTCAGTGAAAGCGGCGCTTTTTCCCGCCTCGAAAGCCTCAGATTCGGCTTTCTCCTTGGCCGCCTTCAGCTCCTCTAGCTGAGCCTCCGCCTTGGCGAGTTCGTCCTTTGAAAGCTTGAGCGACTCCTCACTCGCATTCGCTCTAGCCTCAGCGTCAGATCGAAGTTGTTCAGCAGAACGAGCCCTCTCCTTCTCCGCTTCGGCTCGCGCGCTCTCCATTGCGGCCCTCATTTTCTCAAACTCCGCTCTACTCTTCTGACCTTCCACTTCGGCTTACAAGTGGTCAATTCTGCCAAAAGCATCGTGCAGGCGGCGGCCCAAATCGGCAATCCTGCCAACGGTCTGCAAGAACGAGGGATCATTAGATACCATTATAAAAATAAATTTAGAAAGACTGTGCAGATAAGGCTACGGCCATAAATTTAGAACGAGGGATCATTAGATAACAGAAGTGCCGACTGCGCAGATAAGGCTACGGCCATAATATCCGGCACGGTGCAAAAGGTTGCAGTGTCAGCCGGCAAGGAAATTGAAGCCGCCAAGCTCAACGCAACGGCCGGATCCTCAATGGCAAAAGCATCGGAAGAAATCGGCGTATCTCTGATCTTTGGCTGAATAACAAGGAGCGACCACGTCCGATTCTTCGAGGCGAGGCCGTTTGCCAGAAGGACTAATTTCTGAACTGGCTTCCCCCTCGGCGCTGCGCTTTTGACCGCGCTCTTCTGGAATTTGCCGTTCTTCATCGGCCTGCCGTTCACCCCCTTTTTCCGTTTCAACCAGCATAACGTCAACCACCCCTTCAACAAGGGGTACGGAGGCCTTAGGCAAACTGGGATCAGATTCGCCGGCTTCGGCCTTCTGTCGAGCGGCCATTCGCTCGGCGTTTCTCCTACGCGCCATTTGCGTAAGGCTTTCCCTCGCCATACCTTCGAAGAGATCGCCGGGTAGGTCGCCTAAATTCGCAAAAATATCTCCGGGAGAAACTTCTGCCTGACCCGAAGCGGATGGTGAAGGCTGATCGAGTCCGGCAGCCTCAAACGCCGAGCGTACGGCCTCGTCAAATTCTTCGGCTTCCTCAGAGAATTCTTCGGCCGGATCGGCAACTACTTCTATCACCGGCTCTGCGTCTTGCTCCGAAGCAGAATCTTCGAGACCAATTTGCCTGAGGTTCTTGTAGCTGGGGAAGATGAGAGCCGAGAGGTGCTGGTCGCCGGATGGAATCGGAATGTTGTCCGCAGCCGAGAACGTGGTATAAGTGGGCTCGTACCGAAGTAAAATATGGGCGGCTCTCCCCTGCTTTTGCACGTTTGGACGGCCAAAGTAGTCAAGTGCAATATTAATATCCCTAAGGACAGCGTCGTCAACGGAAGTCAGAATCTTCTTCAATTTATTACCTACAAAAGACGAGCGATTAAGCGAAGAGAGCCGATTAAAAGATAAACTAGTAAGCACAAGATACTACGTCGCAACCTGGGTCACCCTTATGTCTGGGAATGGGGTCTACGCGATCTTCGCCTTCAGTGAACTCCCAATTACCTCGGACATTGACCATTACATCGTTAACCCTCTTACCAGAACTGGCAAGCATAGTCACCAAATGATGGTCAGTATCCTTGGCCCTAAGTACCGACCCAGCCGACCAGAGGATTTGGCTAAAGCGTAGCAGTGCCGAATGGCCGAAATTCCAAGATCGATCCTAAGACGTCGATTCAACTCTATAACACCCATGATGATTCGAAAGAAATTTACATTGGGTTGAGAAGGAATCAGACTCCAATAGCGAAGGACAGCCCTAAGTAATGGATGTAGGGGGAAACGGACTCCGCCTTCCGCTATGGATAGGAGGGGGAATACGATTGTATTCTGATCCTCCCTCTCCATATCTAGAGTACTGTCCGTTACAAGAGTTAGATAGACGTCATCGGGAATGGAAAAATGTCGCCGGAATCCGGAAATGCGACTCTCAGAAAGGAGGTCCTTCAAGTGTTTAGCCATTTCGACGGGGACCCAAGGATTCGCCGAAAGTAAAAATGATAAACAGAGAATAGGGCTACAAAGAAAAGGGAAGAAAACTTACGAAGAGCAGATGAGGCAAAGGTAGACGGACGAAAGTTGCAGAAAATGCGGGTGAGAGAAGAGATGCGCGCTGGCGGTCCAAACGTATCAGATGATCGACGAAATGTGCACCAAAAAGGACTGAAGTTTCAAATCGCAATAAATGCGAGGGACGCATGAATGAAGCGGGAAAGTGTAATGATAAACGAAAAGGCGTGCGCTTTCTGACATTTTCTGACGCCTTGGGATACGCGAAGCCGCCTGATCTAAGGGGCTTTTTGAATTCTAGACCAAACACGCCGATTAACTACCGTCAATAGGGAGTTCGGGGGCAATTGTGGGAGCCGAATATATGGATAAATCGGAAGGGGTATGTCCCAGAAGTCAGAGACTGTTCGGCTCCGTACCAATCAACTAAGATGCCAAACACACTGAGACCGCCGAATACACTGAGACCACCGAATAGACGGAGATTTATGTTGGAATAAACAAAAGGATAATAAGTAAAAGGTGGGCACTGGGTTCGAGGTCCAAAGAATGAATATAAATACAAGAGCTTCAGATTTGGAAAGGTATGTAAAAAAAAACACTTCACTAGACTTAGTAAACAAGCTTTCTTGAGTAGAGGAACTGACTTGCCCGTCGGAGTGCTAATCCCGGCACCCCCGACCGGAGTATTTGTCTTTGCAGGTGACTAGCTGAGTATCAAGAGCGTCTTCCCGGATCAGAAGAGTATTTCCAAAAACCACTTCCCCACACTGACATGCCAGGATCACAACATTACACTAAATAAATAATGTACAGAAAACGTGCACACATACATCTTCACTTAGCTCCACAATTAGGCGTATAATGAAAATATTAATAAAAGACAACCACAGCATAAACCAATAGCCCAGCAACACTTATAAAATGCACGGGTTTCAATTAGTGCCCGGACACACCGAAGTTGACAAAAGTGAGACGAGCCTTAAGGGCTAGGACTGGACTCCCGGTTGATTACCTACAGAAACAGACAAAATACAGAATGAGCGAAACTCAGTGAATAATAGTGCATAAATAATGTAATGCTTAACCTGAATAATCAAACATATAACTACAGATACATAAGATTAACTACATTCCGTAATTATTTCCAAAACAGCCATGGGTCCAATTTCCGTAACAGAATGGCTTTAAGCCCAGTATATACAGAACAACCATAGGCCTACAGATGAAGAACAACCGTGGGTCCAGAAATATCAGAACGGCTATCGGCCCAGAAATAACAGAACGGCTTATTAGCCCAGAAATAACAGAACGCATAAGCGTAAAGTAACAGAACGCATAAGCGTGGGAACAGAACGCATAAGCGTGGTAACAGAACGCATAAGCGTGGGGTAACAGAACTGACAGATGTATGGACTCAAGAGGTGGCTCGTACGGATTCTAGAGGTGGCTCCCACCGAAGTGTAGCACTTAGTTCCGTACAGCACTTTGTTCCGTACAGCACTTTGTTCCATACCAGAAATCAATAAGTTTTAAAACAACAGTGTATACCATGTCATATCATAAACGGAACAATTACAGAACATGATACGTAAACAGAATGAATATCCAGAACAGAATAGCCCCAAATTCATATAACTAACATCACACAATAGGATATATAAATCATCTCATGATTCCTTTCAAATGGCCACAATCGTCTCATGAAAGTCAGAATATTACTAATAGGAACGGAATAACTTACCCCACATCAGTCCTGAGTTATCATTGACAAAGCATAAGGGTTCGGAATGTGCGAGCATCATTGTTCTTCTTGTTCACTATAATCCAATAAGGGTAATTTACAGATAATAGCACGTTAATAATGTTCATTAACAGTAAACAAAACATATAACTATAGCACTAGCCATAGTTCTAACCAGCTGCCCAATCATGTTAATCCATTTTAGACAAATATCTATGTCGTAAGTCATGCACTGAAGTCCCCAAGAGGATATTCGGAAGATCATGTTCCCATTCAAAATACTATGCCCCGGTAAACGGAGTTTACATTCATGATGTCCTTCTATTACCAATTCCATAGCATCAGTCGTTTACATATCGTTTCTGTGCAGAATCATGGGTACTTTACAGGTTGTAACACATTACCAATACATTATCGTTAACCATTGAACACACCCAAAATGTAAAGTAGTTTTAGAGCCAAACTGAGGTATGTTAAATCCTTCACTGTTTACCTAAACCTCAATCCACACATACGTTAGCATAATTGCCCACAAAGAACAGAACATTAATAACAATGATTATTAACGGTAAAGAATGTACAATTATAGTACTATTACTCATAGTGTTCAGGTGCGTGGTCCGCCCTTGTAGCTAACCCTACACAAGTCACGTAATTCAAACATAATCCATCATAGTACAACATCATTTAGTTCATTAACACCATTTGCAATTCAACATAATTCAAAATAAACCCTTGAATCTCATTTTAACATTCTAAAACCGAGTTCATGTCATCCATATCCTTAATAGATTATTTCCCTAATTTTCCTTTACATGATAGCATGGATTCCAACATTTATAACAAGTTCATTCGCAAATTTTAAACATAATTTCCAAACATCTCCAAATTCCAATTAAACTTGAACACATCTAATTCAATATCTCAATTTCATTACTCTACTTTCAATTTGGGCCAATTCATTGATTATCATCATTAATCAACATAGGGTTTCAAGAAAAATGAGGGTTTTTAACAAAAAAATCAAACTTCTTAAATCACCACTTTTAATTCCAATTTTTCCCAATGATTCTACATCTAGGATTCCCAATCCATCATTTAAACCCACCAATTTAACTCCCAAAATTACAAACCCTAAAACCCCCAATTCTCATACTAGACACTATATGCTCAAAAATGGAAATTTGTACATTTATACAATGAAAATACCCCAAATCTATCTATTGATGTAGGTATTGAAGAGAACTAAAACCTCTACCTCAAGAATCAAGCAAGGAGCAAAGCTTTGAGAAGAATCCTCCAAAATCTCGAAATTCCAATCGGTTGAAAATGTTCACCTTCTTGCCTTCTTCACTTCTTGGTGGAAGATCTTGCTCAAACCCAAGGGAAATGGAAGTATTGGAGATCAAGGACCTAGGGTTTTTCGGCCCTAAGACAAAGGAAAGAAGAAGGGAAAAGAAAATGTGAGAAATGATATAAAAATCCCGATTTTAAGCTGCTGTACCCGCTATTTCCGCTCGAGCGTCCCTATTCCCGCTCGAGCGGACCTGCTCCCAGCACAGATTTCAAAACTTTGAACAGGTGTAACTCTCCCATCCGGACTCCATTTTAGGTCGTTCTTGTGTCCAAATTGAAGCCCCGGAAATAAGCTTTCCAATGGTTCTAACCTCACATCCAAATTCAAAGTATGGAAAAAGAAAAGGGCAAAAGAGTGGCGGATGATCGTAGACGAATCATTCAAATTAAAGCTTTTGGTTCCATCCTACTTTACCTTCATTTTACCACCTCAACCCATACTCCAAAATAACATAAGAAGGTTCTAAGTACACTAATAAAATGTCCAAAAACGAACCCACGTGTCTCAGAAATACAACTCAACCTGGAGACCCGCTCGAGCGCCCAACCTTGCGCTCGAGCGCGAAGACCAACAAAAACGTCCGCTCAAGCGTCAACTCCACCGCTCGAGCGGGAAATCACAACTCCCAGAATCTCAGGCCGTCTGCAAAATTTGCTGGGAACCCTGAAAGTACGCTCGAGTGCCAACTACTCCGCTCGAGCGGAGGGAAAAATTTTCAGATTGTTTGGTAAAGGTCACCAACCCCAGTTTCAAAGGCATAACTCGACGGATAGTTCTTCAATTCCAATAGCAAACACATTAACCCCTAATTAAATAAGGATAACCTTCTATACGCACTTTGGGGTCATTACATTCTCCCCACCTTAAGAAGTTTGGTCCTCCAAACTTGGTTCACCTGGTTACAAGTCTAGTTCCGTCCCGGACATATAACATTTCTCAATCATTTCGTAAACTACCAAACATAATTCAAACTTGGTAAGTTCACAAGTAACTCCCATTATCACAATTCCTCAAAGGTATATGCTTCTTATAACAATTAGACCCATAATAGCAATTAAGTGCTAAATCAACGACTTTGGGGCTCTTTACTCATTATCTGCATTAGACCTATCAGTTCAAATCAAATCTCTAACAGGCTCAAATTTAAAATCAATACTGGCTTATCTCAAAGTCAACATCTTGACATCAAACACATAATACATTTATCCAAAAGTTATTATATTCTTGTTTCATAGTTAGTAAAATGTTCCTAGCATGGACAAAAACATTTTCCAAGAATATGTAATACATAAGTTCTTTAAACCCTTCATAAGTACATATAATACGTTGTTCAGAGATATTACTCAGAAACTCATCAGACCTTTCAAAAATATCAGATGATGAAATAATTCCCAATAGTATTAAACTAATGTAAACTTTGACAGAACAATCTCCAAGCCAACTTACAACAGATAAGACAGAATAGCTCGAAGCTCAACATAGAGCCTTCATCCATTATCAATTGAAGGACTTATTCATACATAGCAAATATTTCTTTCAGAAAGCTTGTCATATCTTGAACATTCGGGGTTTCGTAGCGTATCTAGTCATCTTGGGAAAATTATCCAGAAAACTTATCATGTCATAAACTTGTCGGAAGTTCATAACATTTTTGTTACTTCAGAAAATCCTTATCATATCGAACATTTCGTAACCCGAAATATAGATTTCCTTAAACATTGAATGGCATAGGTATAGTTAAAATCATTTATGTCAAATCAATTCATCAGTTACGGCAATATCAAAACTAGCATTATATACTTTGATTGAAGCATAAAGTACAAAACTGTAGAAGCATATGATTGATTACATTCTGTAATTATGTCCATTACAGTCATGGATTCAGTTTTTTTTTTAGCAGAGTGACTTTAAGCCCAACATGTACCGAGCAGCCATAAATCCACAGATACAAAACGGCCATAAGCCCAGAAATATATACATATGTAACTGCAGAACTCAAAAAGTTAGTCCAATACTATTGTATTTTCAGAACGGCCTTAGGCCCGGAAATAACAGAACGGCCCTTGGCCTCGGCCCAGAATGTTACAGAATACGTTACTAGATGTACACAGACTTATATCACGGAAAAGATTTCTCAATCTCAAATTCTTAATACACAGAGGCAGGATTCTAATTCTTGCAGTAACTTATTAGAGTACCACTCATTCTGGTTTGATGTCAAATTAGCCAGTAATTATCTATTGTTTTGCAAGTGTCATTTGGACAAACACGTATTATAGGCGGGATTCCTCATGTCATGCGACTATTACTTAGAAAAAGTCCCAATTACAGATTGCAGATTATCCATAAACAGAACAGATTACAAATTACGGATTTCAGATTTCAAATCACAGATTACAGAGGTCAGAATACGAAGTACAGTACAGAGTACAGATCCCCACAATCAAATCCCAATTACGCATAAACCATACTCATTAGGCACCATCAATAATTCTCTATCAGAAGTTGTCGGTAATTAAATAACTTATATATCATTCCCTAGATGTTGGAATTAAACAAATGCTAAAAGCCCAACCATATTATCATTATTTCTACAGATAACCATGAACCAATAATACAAATTTCATTTAATTCTTACCGATCAGCTCAAATCCTTACCACGCTTCCGCAGTGTAATATCCACATTGCATGTCTTGCATTCTTCCCAAGCCTATATAAGATAAACAGAGGCAATAAAAGGACGTACAACAGATATAGATTTGTAGTCATCAGAGTTAGCAGATAGAACATTTAACGTTACCACCAAGTTCTTTCATATGCACTAAGGATGTCATGCATGATGCCTAAGTCGTTTCTCGACATCCTAAAGCTCAATGGATTCGTGTGTGAGGTAGCAACTCGTGCTCTGATACCACCTGTCACACCCCTAACCCGCCCCTAAAAGTTTGGGCATGACCTATTCGAAAATGGACACTAAACTTGTTATACATATCATACGGGGCCTGAACAGAAGCATTCAATAATATAACATACATAGAAAAACATTCATTGAGCTATTACTAACATGCCAGGATCACAACATTACACTAAATAAATAATGCACAAAAACGTGCACACATACATCTTGACTTAGCTCCACAATTAGGCATATAATGAAAATATTAATAAAAGACAACCACAGCATAAACCAATAGCCCAGCAACACTTATAAAATGCACGGGTTTCAATTAGTGCCCGGACACACCGAAGTTGACAAAAGTGAGACGAGCCTTAAGGGTTAGGACTGGACTCCCGGTTGATTACCTACAGAAACAGACAAAATACAGAATGAGCGAAACTCAGTGGATAATAGTACATAAATAATGTAATGTTTAACCTGAATAATCAAACATATAACTACAGATACATAAGATTAACTACATTCCGTAATTATTTCCAAAACAGCCATGGGTCCAATTTCCGTAACAGAATGGCTTTAAGCCCAGTATATACAGAACAGCCATAGGCCTACAGATGCAGAACAACCGTGGGTCCAGAAATATCAGAACGGCTATCGGCCCAGAAATAACAGAACGGCGTATCAGCCCAGAAATAACAGAACGGCTTATTAGCCCAGAAATAACAGAATGCATAAGCGTAAAGTAACAGAACGCATAAGCGTGGGGTAACAGAACGCATAAGGGTGGTAACAGAACGCATAAGCGTGGGGTAACAGAACGCATAAGCGTGGTAATAGAACGCATAAGCGTGGGGTAACAGAACTGACAGATGTATGGACTCAAGAGGTGGGTCATACGGATTCTAGAGGTGGCTCCCACCGAAGTGTAGCACTTAGTTCCGTACAGCACTTTGTTCCATACCAGAAATCAATAAGTTTTAAAACAACAGTGTATACCATGTCATATCATAAACGGAACAATTACAGAACATGATACGTAAACAGAATGAATATCCAGAACATAATAGCCCCAAATTCATATAACTAACATCACACAATAAGATATATAAATCATCTCATGATTCCTTTCAAATGGCCACAATCATCTCATGAAAGTCAGAATATTACTAATAGGAACGGAATAACTTACCCCACATCAGTCCTGAGTTATCATTGACAAAGCATAAGGGTTCGGAATGCGCGAGCATCATTGTTCTTCTTGTTCACTATAATCCAATAAGGGTAATTTACAGATAATAGCACATTAATAATGTTCATTAATAGTAAACAAAACATATAACTATAGCACTAGCCATAGTTCTAACCAGCTGCCCAATCATGTTAATCCATTTTAGACAAATATCTATGTCGTAAGTCATGCACTGAAGTCCCCAAGAGGATATTCGGAATATCATGTTCCCATTCAAAATATTATGCCCCGGTAAACAGAGTTTACATTTATGATGTCCTTCTATTACCAATTCCATAGCATCAGTCGTTTACATACCGTTTCTGTGCAGAATCATGGGTACTTTACAGGTTGTAACACATTACCAATACATTATCGTTAACCATTGAACACACCCAAAATGTAAAGTAGTTTTAGAGCCAAACTGAGGTATGTTAAATCCTTCACTGTTTACCTAAACCTCAATCCACACATACGTTAGCATAATTGCCCACAAAGAACAGAACATTAATAACAATGATTATTAACGGTAAAGAATGTACAATTATAGTACTATTACTCACAGTGTTCAGGTGCGTGGTCCGCCCTTGTAGCTAACCCTACACAAGTCACGTAATTCAAACATAATCCATCATAGTACAACATCATTTAGTTCATTAACACCATTTGCAATTCAACATAATTCAAAATAAACCCTTGAATCTCATTTTAACATTCTAAAACCGAGTTCATGTCATCCGTATCCTTAATAGATTATTTCCCTAATTTTCCTTTACATGATAGCATGGATTCCAACATTTATAACAAGTTCATTCGCAAATTTTAAACATAATTTCCAAACATCTCCAAATTCCAATTAAACTTGAACACATCTAATTCAATATCTCAATTTCATTACTCTACTTTCAATTTGGGCCAATTCATTGATTATCATCATTAATCAACATAGGGTTTCAAGAAAAATGAGGGTTTTTAACAAAAAAATCAAACTTCTTAAATCACCACTTTTAATTCCAATTTTTCCCAATGATTCTACATCTAGGATTCCCAATCCATCATTTAAACCCACCAATTTAACTCCCAAAATTACAAACCCTAAAACCCCCAATTCTCATACTAGACACTATATGCTCAAAAATGAAAATTTGTACATTTATACAATGAAAATACCCCAAATCTATCTATTGATGTAGGTATTGAAGAGAACTAGAACCTCTACCTCAAGAATCAAGCAAGGAGCAAAGCTTTGAGAAGAATCCTCCAAAATCTCGAAATTCCAATCGGTTGAAAATATTCACCTTCTTGCCTTCTTCACTTCTTGGTGGAAGATCTTGCTCAAACCCAAGGGAAATGGAAGTATTGGAGATCAAGGACCTAGGGTTTTTCGGCCCTAAGACAAAGAAAAGAAGAAGGGAAAAGAAAATGTGAGAAATGATCTAAAAATCCCGATTTTAAGCTGCTGTACCCGCTATTCCCGCTCGAGCGTCCCTATTCCCGCTCGAGCGGACCTGCTCCCAGCACAGATTTCAAAACTTTGAACAGGTGTAACTCTCCCATCCGGACTCCGTTTTAGGTCGTTCTTGTGTCCAAATTGAAGCCCCGGAAATACGTTTTTCAATGGTTCTAACCTCACATCCAAATTCAAAGTATGGAAAAAGAAAAGGGCAAAAGAGTGGCGGCTGATCGTAGACGAATCATTCAAATTAAAGCTTTTGGTTCCATCCTACTTTACCTTCATTTTACCACCTCAACCCATACTCCAAAATAACATAAGAAGGTTCTAAGTACACTAATAAAATGTCAAAAAACGAACCCATGTGTCTCAGAAATACAACTCAACCTGGAGACCAGCTCGAGCGCCCAAACTTGCGCTCGAGCGCGAAGACCAACAAAAACGTCCGCTCGAGCGTCAACTCCACCGCTCGAGCGGGAAATCACAACTCCTAGAATCTCAGGCTGTCTGCAAAATTTGCTGGGAACCCTGAAAGTACACTCGAGCGCCAACTACTCCGCTCGAGCGGAGGGAAAAATTTTCAGATTGTTTGGTAAAGGTCACCAACCCCAGTTTCAAAGGCATAACTCGACGGATAGTTCTTCAATTCCAATAGCAAACACATTAACCCCTAATTAAATAAGGATAACCTTCTATACGCACTTTGGGGTCATTACACCTGCCATTGACCCAAACTTCATATGTCACCAATTAAATGTCCACCCAACTGCCAGACCAATTATACAACGCACTCGCAGATCAGCACTCCACCACGCCGAGATAGTGGCGGAAGAAGTGGGAAACCTTCTAGAGGCAGGAGCTATCAGAGAAGTGCACTATCCCAAGTGGATATCCAATACTGTGGTGGTGCCAAAGAAGAATGGAAAATGGCGTGTCTGCGTGGACTACAAAACGGTCAACAAGGCATGCCCAAAAGATAGCTTTCCCTTACCGCAAATAGACCAACTGGTAGACCTAACGGCAGGACAGAATCGACTTAGCTTTCTTGATGCGTACAGAGGGTACCATCAGATCGCTATATATGAACCAGACCAGGAGGTCACATCCTTTACAACGCCAAAGGACTGTATTGCTACAAGGTCATGCCCTTTGGCCTAAAAAACGCAGGGGCAACATTCCAGCAGATGGTCACCAAGATGTTTGAACCATTGTTAGGCAGAACAATGGAGGCATACATAGATGATATGGTAGTCAAAAGCAAGGATGAGAATGACCATCTCAGGGACCTAGGTGAGATGTTTCAGATCCTGAAGAAGAACAAGTTACACCTTAATGCATCCAAGTGTGCGTTCGGCGTAGGATCTGGCAAATTCCTAGGCTTCCTGGTGACCAACCGACGTATAAAGGCAGACCCCTCTCAGATCAAAGCAATTCAGGATCTAGAAAGGCCCAACTCAGTAAAAGAAGTGCAGTATCTCACTGGTATGGTAACTACGCTCAATCGGTTCATAAGTCGGTCGTCAGACAGATGTCGACCATTCTTCCAATCACTAAGGGCTAAGTTTGAGTGGGATGAAGAATGCGACCGCGCCCTAGAAAGCCTAAAAGAATACATGTCTTCTCCACCGTTGCTAGTAACCCCAATACTTGGTGAAGAGCTCTTTTTGTACCTGGCAGTTTCACAGCACGCAGTGAGCGCGGTGTTGGTCAGAGCGGAAGGAATCCAACACCTGCCCATCTTTTATGTCAGCAAAACCTTGCTGGGCGCAGAAACCAGGTACTTACCATTGGAAAAACTGGCCTTAGCCCTGATGATGGCCTCTAGGAAACTGTCGCATTACTTCCACGCCCACACCATAATCGTCCTCACAGCTTTTCCATTAAAAGCTTTGTTTGAGAGGGCGAAATTTTCTGGGCGAATCTTGAAGTAGGCAGTAGAGCTGGGACAGTTTGACATCAAGTTTCAACCCAGAACCGCAATAAAAGCCCAAGCTTTGACAGACTTCGTGGCAGAATTCACACTAGGAAGTCATCACATCTGCCTAGTCGACTTAACTGGTGCAACCGAAATGGGGATGGAAAGCGCCGCAGGAAATGCGCAACCCCTGATACAGGATGCCCAGCCACATCCCAAAACAGACCGGAGTGAAGAAAAGAGAGGACGAAGCAAACCATGCTACATCAAGCAAAAACTTGGTACAATTAGATAGTAAGGGGCAAACAGTAAGTGTAGACTTTGAAGAAAACACCAGCAACACTCATGACACTAAGGCATCATCCGATCCCTCCACTTGCTGGAAGCTATTCGTCGGAGAAATGTGGAAGCTCTTCATGGATAGAGCATCCAACAGGCACGGTGCAGGACTTGGCATAGTCCTTATCTCACCAGATGGCCTAATAGTGGAACAAGCAATCAACCTTGGCTTCCCAGCATCGAACAACGAAGCGGAGTATGAAGCGCTTCTAGCAGGACTAAAATCAACACTCTACATGAAGGCCACCGAGCTAATGGTTTACAGTGACTCACAGCTGGTGGTAAACCAAATTTCAGGCGACTACGAAGCAAAGGATGAAAGGATGGCTAAGTACCAAGAGTTAGTCAGAAAAGAGATCATGAAATTTGAAGTAGTGCGGATAGAGCAGATCGGCAGGGAAGAAAATAGTAGAGCAGACAAACTAGCGGGCTTTGCTTCAATGGCAGATACATCCATCCCATATCCGTTACTGATTGACTACTTACCAAGACCAAGCATTGAAGAACCCGAAGTAGAAGAGGTATGTTGCGCCGAATTAGGCCCTTCATGGATGGATCCCATTATAATGTTCTTAAAAGACGGCGTCTTACCCGAAGAGAAGAAAGAAGCCAACAAGATTAGAGCAAAGTCGCAGCGATTTTGGCTCTCCCTATCAATGGCCTTGTACAAAAAATCCTTCACAGGACCTTACTTGAGATGCGTCCATCCCAGCAAGGTTGAGGCATTCTTATTCGAGATACACGAAGGCGTATGCGGAAGCCACCAAGGGGGAAGATCATTGGCCTATAGAGCAATTTCGCAGGGATATTGGTGGCCTTACATGCAAGCGGATTCAGAGAAGTATGTCAAGAAGTGCGAGAAATGTCAGAAGTTCGCACACCAAATACATCAACCAGCCAGAGAGCTTCTACCATTAACTAGCCCATGGCCCTTCGCAATGTGGGGCTTGGACATAGTAGGACCACTTCCAACGGCACCCGGCAACAGAAAGTTCTTTCTTGCAGCGACAGACTACTTCACAAAGTGGGTGGAGGCAGAAGCACTAGCATCAATAAAGAAGAAAGATGTGAAGAAGTTCGTTTAGCAGAATATCATCACTCGGTTCGGCATACCAAAAGCTCTAATATCTGACAACGGCACTCAGTTCGATGGCAAAATTTTTAGAGGCTTTTGTGAAGAATACAAGATAGAATTCTACAATTCTACACCGGCATACCCCCAAGCAAATGGCCAAGCGGAAGCATCAAACAAAGTCGTCCTGGATGGATTGAAGAAAAGGTTAGAGAAAGCAAAAGGAAAGTAGGCTGAGGAGCTCCCTCATGTTTTATGGGCTTACCGTACCACACCTCGGCAGTCCACTGGAGAAACACCTTTTTCCTTGGCCTATGGCATGGAAGCAGTAATCCCACTAGAAGTTGGCCTCCCCACAATTAGAAGTGAAAATTTTGATCCAGACTTAAATGGAGAAGCCATAGCATTGGAGCTCGACCTTGCAGAAGAAAGAAGAGAAAGAGTACTGGTTCACATCGCTTCATACTAGCAAGAGTTATCTAGAAAATATAACAAGACAGTACATCCAAGGCAATTCAAGATTGGAGATTGGGTGCTGCGCAAAGTAATAGGAAACACCCTGGTACCCAGAGATGGCAAGTTAGGGCCCAATTAGGAGGGACCTTATAAAGTGGTTGGATTAGCAGGAAAAGGCGCATACCACTTGGAAGATAAAGACAGCAAGGCCATTCCCAGGCCGTGGAACACTGTCAATCTCAAACTATTTTATTTTTAGCTTTTCTTTAAAACGTACTTGTAGTTTTTCTTTTTTCAATAAAACAAGTAGTTTCTTTTTTAGCATAAATTGTTTTATTCTGTAAAAATAGTTTTAGCATACTAGGGGAAATGAAATCAGAGTTGGTCGAAATAACCAACTTTGAGCTCTCTTCAGCTGAGATCAGGATCTGGGCTAAAGAGGTTGACTGGAAAAACCAACACCTCTCCTAAGCCGAGGATAAGGATCTAGGCTGCAGAACGTTTGGCAGGAATAACCAAACACTTCGCTCTAGGTTGGCAGGAATAACCAACTTTGAGCTCTCTTTAGCTAAGATTAGGATCTGGGCTGAAGAGGTTGGCTGGAAAAACCAACACCTCTCCTAAGCCGAGGATAAGGATCTAGGCCGCAGGACGTTTGGCAGGAATAACCAAACACTTCGCTCTAGGTTGGCAGGAATAACTAACTTTGAGCTCTCTTCAGCTAAGATTAGGATCTGGGCAGAAGAGGTTGGCTGGAAAAACCAACACCTCTCCTAAGCCGAGGATAAGGATCTAGGCTGTAGGACGTTTGGCAGGAATAACCAAACACTTCGCTCTAGGTTGGCAGGACTAACCAACTTTGAGCTCTCTTCAGCTAAGATTAGGATCTGGGCTGAAGAGGTTGGCTGGAAAAACCAACACCTCTCCTAACCCGAGGATAAGGATCTAGGCTGCAGGACGTTTGGCAGGAATAACCAAACACTTCACTCTAAGTTGGCAGGAATAACCAACCTTGAGTTCTCTTCAGCCGAGATAAGGATCTAGGTTGAAGAGTGGTTGGCTGGAAAAACCAACACTTAGTACTCTTCAGCCGAGATAAGGATCCAGGCTGAAGAGTGGTTGGCTGGAAAAACTAGCACTTAGTACTCTTCCGCCGAGATAAGGATCCAGGCTGAAGAGTGGTTGGCTGGAAAAACCAACACTTAGTACTCTTCAGCCGAGATAAGGATCCAGGCTGAAGAGTGGTTGGCTGGAAAAACCAACACTTAGTACTCTTCAGCTGAGTTAAAGATCCAGGCTGAAGAATGGTTGGCTGGAAAAACCACCACTTAGTACTCTTCAGCCGAGATAAGGATCCAGGCTGAAGAGTGGTTGGCTGGAATAACAACTTTTAGTGATCTTCAGCCGAGGTAAAAACCTAGGCTGAAGAGGTTGGCAGGTATGACCAGGTATATTTCAAGGTCAAGACCGAGATAGGTATCTCGACCAGAAAATGTTGTACTGCATTCATATTACAATTGGAAAGTAAATGCAAGCATGGCATGGCAGTTAACCGAACAAACAGTTGTAACAAAAGAAGATGTCATTCAAAATGCAGGAGTTACAAAAGTGGGGCCTAGCCCGGTTACAGTTTCTTTCCAAAAATAAAAAAGAAGAAAATAGAAGATCAAGCAAAGAGGTCATCAAGATCCGCATCCAGTTCAACTCGGAGCCCGGTTGTAGCAGGTAACTCGGTCACACTTTCAACCAAGTCCTCCACCGGTGGCTCCACCTGAGCTGACTGAATGACGGGATCATTGGCGATAACCGGGGCATTGTGGGGCTCTGGGGTCTCTTCTTCATCATCATCTTCAAGAAATTTTTGCTGAATGACAGTAGTGTACTCCACCATATAGCTCGGTATGAAATGAGGAGGAGGGTTGAGGAAGATCTCGGTCTCTTGGCTGTGACTGAGCTGCGCCACAGCTGCCTTCCATCCACACTTGAAAAATATATCTTTCGCTGCTTCGCATTGTTGGATGTAAGTGGCCTCCCCTTCCTTGTAACCCCGGTTTTCGGTGTCTTCCACGCTCTTCTCCAACCCAGCGATCTTGGCATTCTTCTTTCCCTCGAGCTTGGTTAGCTCGCACAGGTATTTGTCTTTCAGTACGGCCGCAGCCTTTTGCTTATCTGCTTCGGCTGAATTGACCAGGCCGGTGAGCTGAGCTACTTCGGCCTGTAGCTCGGCCATCTTCTGCTGGATTCTTTTAGCTCGGCCATTTTAGCATTGGCCTCTGCCATGGCTTGCCTTGTGGTCTTTCGAAGTTCCAGCACGCGTTTGTGGGCGATGTGGTTCTTCTGTAAGGCCTGCACAAGGAGAGAAACAATTTTTGAGATAAACCGAGCGAAAAGATGTTGAAATTTGGAGAAGGAAAATGAGAACTTACCAACACCATTGATTTTGAAGCTGAGCGAATGGCCTTCAGCTCGGTAAGATGATCGTGGTGATCCATATCGGCTGGAAGGCAGACGCTCTTGGCCAGATTAAAGGCCAGCATATGGTCTTTTTCCGCGACCACTGAGTCGAAGTCAGTGATAGCGCGACTCTTGTATGTGACCTTCGGCACCCACTTTGAGAAGCTAGCTCGGTCAGAGCGCTCCAGTTGTCGGCTTGGTGGTATGGATTGGGAAAAGATGGTTTCATCTTCGTCGACAAGGCGTGGCTCGGTTGTGGAAGTCCGAGCACGCTTGCTTGGGCGGGATGATGAAGGCTGATGGGATGCTAAGGCTACCATAGTCTCCTGAGTCTGACCGGCTTGTGGTACCTCGGGATGGTTTGTCTCGGTGATGAGGGCTCGTACAGCTCTCTTTTTTGCCATCTCTTGCTTCGCTGTAAATGGAATGAGGTTGATTTGTGGAAGGGAAGGATCAGGTTTAGAAGAGGGCTCCAGCAAGAAGGCTGTCACCCTGGTCTTTCGTCGGCTGCTGTATCGGTAGGTCGGCTCAAAGTTGAGTAGCTCGGCCCAACTCCGATTGGGATATCTTAGCGCGGCGCGGAGGGTGGCAAGGTTTGGGTAACTATACTGTGACTTTAAAAAATTTAAATCTGCATAAGGGAAAATTACAACGGTTAGTGCGGTTCAAAGCTTGCAAATGAAGTAAAGAAAGCACAAAACTAAGCCGAGGTAATTATACCGGCGGCTCCTTTGTTCCAATTTATTCGATCGCCTGGGATCTGGGCCTCATGGTCTTCAAAATTCCCAGAAACCCAGAAAAAATCATTATCATTTACATCTTTGTCTGGGGTATTCTTTATTATCTTTTCACGGCGGCGCCTTATTTTTAAATAGTAAACCCAGCCGTCCTCATTTTGGCCTAGAGAGTACTGGTGAAATAGCTCGGCCAAATCGAGGTTGAGGCCAAGCCGGCGGTTTAGCTCGGCAATGCCATTTATTATGCGGTACAAATTTGTGGAAAGCTGGGTAGGGTAGAGGTTTGTTTGTCTAAGGAATTCGCAAAGAAGAGGCTGTACAGGGAATCTAAGTCCGATTTCTACAATGGAAAGAAGGGTAAAGGGAACAAAGCCAGGGTTTCCCCAGGGTGTGGTATCTAGTTCGGCTAAGGTAAGATGGACATCATTAGGGATATGGTAGTCCCTTCGGAACTCGGCCATAGCACCTGGTGAGTTTACTAAGAACCTATACTTTCCCATATGGGTTTAAATTATGTATAAATTAACCTCAAGTGTTAGCTCGGTGCTGAGATGATATGGAATATCTCGGCTGAAGCGTTCAAGGGAGTACCTGGCCAACCTAAGTCTGCAAGGTAAAAAGGAAAAGTGTTAAGCACAGACCAATGGACCGTGCTAAAAGTAAGCAAAGGTAAAATAAATGTTGTCTTAGCTCGGCTACATGGAATAGTATCCGTTCTTAGCTCGGTTTGAGCAAGGGACTTTAGCTCGGTTAAGTTAATGAGAAGTTCGTAGCCTGGTTGTAGCTTATGGTGCAGCATTCTTAGTTCGGTTTTGACTAAGTCAGGGAGCTGGTTTAGCCCCAAGTTATAGCTCGGTCAGTGGTTGAGGCTTTCTAGTACGGCATTGCGCAAACCTAGTACGGTTCGCTAGCTCGGCTAAGTTAAGCCAAAGGTATTTAGACTTATTGAAACTATAAGTATGGCGTGAAGTTGTAGTCTGGTTGTTTAGTTTGGCTAAGCTTGTACCTAATACAAACAGTATCCTAGTTCGGTTGGAGTGTGATTTTGGATCAAAGGGAAAAATTTTCAGATTGTTCGTAAGTACAATAATTCTATTACGTGGGTTTTTTCCAGAAAAAGGGAAGTAAAAATGGTATATGCTTTGAAAAACATACAAATAAACATGTTATGTATTACAAAACATGTGCGAAACCGACGGAAAGGAAGTAGATTTGAACCACTTACTAGTTCAAGATGATAGCACTAAAGATAGAAGTAGCAACAGCAAGAAACACGAGCTCTGCAAGTGTAAGGCTGAGGAGAAATGGAGGTTCAGAGGGAGAGAGAAAGAAGATGAACAGAGGTATTGTGGTTTAGAAAATTAGGGTTTTGGTATAAACCTTGGTTTTAGGCAGGACTGTTCAAATTTTTTGGGGTACAAAGACGGCATAACAGCTACACTGGGCCAATAAGAGTCTGCCACGTGTCCATGGAATGGGAAGCGATTCAGTTACAGCAACAGAAGAGACGTTTTAACCGGACAGATTTGTAGCCCGGTGTGACTTTAGCTCGATTGAAAGGCTAAAATTATTAGCTCAGCTGGTAATGAGTAATCCCAATCATGCTACGCAGATGGAATTAAGGAGCAATTGAGAGGGTAATTTATATGTAAATTGGGTTGAGCTGTGTAATGGGCCATTCTGTGGGCCGAGGTAAGAAAGGGCTGAGTAAAAGGACCTTGTTGTTAGCTCAGTCCTAAAAGGGCCTTGAAGTTAGCTCGGTCACCACGGTCAGAGTGGTAACAAATAGCTCGGTCATACCATTCTGAGCCAAGATGTATTGAGCTTTCCTCAGGACCTTGCTCTAGATTAGTTTGGTCCAAGCTTGCTATGGTTAGCTCGGTCGTTGTTGCCAGTTTAGCATGGCCATGTTAGCTCGGTCATTTTGTCATACTACCGAGGTAAAACCATCTCACTTGGTTTAAGCAGTGAGGGGGGTGTTGAAGGATAAGCATTATCTTTCAGGAGTGTGATTCTTAAGAGGACTCTGTATGGAGGAATAAGAGTCCTACTAGGATTGTGCCACGCGGAACCTATAAAAGCTCATAACATCACCTATAGAGAGGTAACACAACTTTGATTCTCGAATACATAGAGCTTTTGTCTATTTGTCTATTTTGCTGACTTAGGCATCAGAGAGGTATCCGGCACACACCCGCCGGCTAGCTCACGTTTGTGTTTTCAGGGAGTAAAGCGACGACGTTTGGAGGAGCGCAAACTTGATCAACAGGATTATACGAGAAGATTATTTCTTGCTCGTACAATGTTAGAAATTTTTTTAAAAAAAATTATTAAAAATTATCAAAAGTATTATGTGAAAATTTTGATAACTTTTTTATTTTTTTTTAAGTTTCTAACATTTATGTAACTTTTGAATGGGCACTCTTAATGATATTTCCAAACTTTTAATTTGTGGTTACATTCATATACTAATTAATATATCAATCAAAATACAAGTTACATGTGGATTCTTCTACTTGATATTAAACTCTTGTCTATTTGATATATTTATTGGTATATTATAACTAATATTTCTATAAAAATAATGCTATATGTACCAATTAGTATACTAACTAGTGTACCAATGGATGATGTGACATAATTTAAGAGGTTTTTGGTATTTGTAATGTAATTAATGAGTGGGGTCAATAATAATGTCATAACTAATGTTGGTAAACTAATTAGTACACTAATTAGTGCATATAACATCTCCATTTCTACAATTATTAACATGTTTTTGCTAAAGAGAAATGTTATGGATACTAACATTCTTATTAATTATCTTACCAGCAAATTTGCTTGACTCCACCAAATCTAATGAATGTATTAGTAAAGGTGATATTTAATCAATTCAGTATTTAAAAGTAAGCGTCTTAAATAAATAAAAACAAAACATTAATATTCATAATTATGGTTATAATTTGCAAGTATGCCAATACAATAGCATTCTTATAACAAATTTTGTATAAATTTATTAATATTTTAATATTTTGTATTAAAAATAAGAGTAATTTTATTAGTATATACCGGTAAAACATATTAAGAATGTTTTAAAAAATTATTTATTATTTATTATTTATTATGCACACTTTTATAAACAAATCAAAAAAACATGTACACGCACTGGCTTTTTTCAGTAGTCCCTAGAGGTGAAAAAATTGTTCAATGTGTATCATAAACTATTAATGTTCTATTCGTGTTATGCACAGAGTTGTGTTTATAATTATTTATATATATATATATATTTTTAAATTTTTTTTTTTTGCACACAAAAAAAATAATAATAAATGTAACATATGTTCTGTAGTTTTTCTGACAAGAGATGGGTCGGGTTGGTCTAAGCTTCCAACAGGTCTGTTGGCCCTGAAGTCCGTGGAGCGCCCCTGCAAAAAGGTCCAAACGGCAAGGTAATCCCCTGGCAGACCCTCCAACGATCAAGTTAGAATTTGAGAGATTGATTGAGTAGAGAGAAAGAAGAGGGGAAGAGAAAAACTTAACCTTTGATGTGTCTCGGAAACTTCCTTATATCCTTTGCTCATCATTTCCTTGTTCATTCCAGCCTGTCGTGTTGGCCGAAAGTCTATGTTCTAGCTTGCATTATTCATGGTGAGTTTGTATATTCCGACGTGAGGAGGTTGTTGCATTTAATGATGTAAGAGCCTCATTAATGGCTGATGTGTGGTGCAATAACTTTGCAGGATCTTTATCTGCTTATGTGTCTAGGCCCCTGTTTGGCAAGTTTTGAATGTTATTGGTTCTAGCCTAGTATTGATGTTATTGGGCTTCGGTAGCAAGAATGTGGACTGGGCCTTAATCCGTGGGTTGGGCCCTCCTGGGTGCCCATCGGTATCAGTAGTCCCCCATTCCCGAGTACAGCTTTAGTCCAACGAAGGGAATAAGAAAGGTGGTGGGGATGGATGGGGAGCGATCAAGCGACGAGGTTGCCGACAGTAAGGAGGGCCGATCGCGAGCTACTAGGAGGAGGGCCGGCTATGAAGGTGGTTGATCAGGATGGCTGGACGGGATGAGGGTCGACCGCAAATGTGGCCGAACGGGAGGAGGTCCGACCGTGAACGTGGCCGAGCTGAATGGCCGACCGGGAGGAGGGTCGACCGCGAAGGTGGCCGATTGAGATGGCCGAATGGGAGGAGTGTCGACCGCGAAGGTGGCCATGCAGGATGGCCAACCGGGGGGGTGGCTGAGAAAAGAGTGACGGCGCGCGGGGCTCGATGGGGGTAAAAGCATGTGCTGATATGACGTGAAATAGACGGGAAAGAGAAAAGAGAATTAGTAGCGCAAGGATAGGATCGTGGCCGTACACGTAGTACAACATGGACCGCTGATAAGGGAGACAAATAGGGTGTATGAGGGGAAGGGTTTTGGTAAAGTGGGTTATTGAAAAAGCGGGGATTTAATTGGTGTGCGAAATTTCAAACTGGAGAATTTTAACCGCGATCCTTAGGGAATAGGTAAACCTTGGGCTTTTGGACTTGTGCGTTTTACTTACTTGATTGCAAAAAATCAGCGCATTTCAAATTTAAGTGACTTTATCGCAGGAGATTCGCCTGTCTAGTATATTGCAAATTTTCTGGCTCCTACAACCGAAGCAATAGTGAGAAACATGAAGGAGATGGCATAACGCAAAGCGCCAGCCATGAGAGTGGATGCACTAGGAGAAGATGATGGGGTAGAGTTGGCGAAGCAGTATAGGGCAGGAAGGAGGGTGGAGAGAAGGGCGGAGCAGCCGGCGCGACCCCTAGGGTCGACAATGATCTCGGCGATATAGCTAATTAGTCAAGTGGCACTGAACCACTGGCATACGAAAGCGGACAAGTGTACTCTAACAGCAGAGGATCTGAAGGAGTTACGCAACAAATATCAGATTCCGACCGACAAAGAGTTAAGGTTGCCGACGACAAATGAGAGGGCGTCAGATGCGCAACCAACGGAGTTTGCACTATATGAAGAGGTACTGCGTGGGGGCCTAAGATTGCCCCTTCCACAACTAATGATGGACGTGTTAAACCCCCTGGAGGTGGCCCCAGGGCAGCTGATGCCGAACACGTGGAAGATACTGTTCACTTGTGCCATCGCGTGGCCGCGGACAACCGGGGGGGAGATGATGACGGTGGATGAGTTTTTCTCCTATTACAAGGCGTCAGGGCAACAGGAGACATGGGTAACTTTACATGTAATGACCCGATCCTCGTATCTATTTCTAGTATATTTTCAGTTCCTTATTCTGAGCATTTAAATGCTTATTGTGAAATTTTATGTGAAATTGAGTTTCATTAAGTGAATCCTATGATTATGGATGTATATATGTATGATAAGAAAAATATCTGTCACAATTACGGTGTTTGGATCAGAAATTAAGAGCCTTAGAGGCTTGATAATCTGAAATTGATTTTACATTTGAGATCAGCATAATTTTTAAGTCATAATATGATTTTCCGTGAAATTTCAATTTGGAATGATTAAGCTGATTAATTTTCGTCCTTATTCACCTTTAATATATATATGTCCATATTCTCTAATCCTTTGACTTAGAGAGCCATTACTAAAAATATCCCCTGAGAAGAAAATTAGAGCAGAAAAGGGTTTGAAAGGGAGAAAAGAAGTTCAACAAGGAAGGAAATTTGGGAAATTGAGAAGTTATCTGGAGATTAAGGTTCAATGTGAGTTTAACCCACCTAGTTCTATTCCTTTTCTTGCTTTAGAGTAGGAATCCCTTGGTGTTGTGTGATTTAGAGTTGTAATGGAAGTCGTGTGTGTGTGTGTTGAAGAATTAGCATGATAATTTTACCATTTATTTATTTTGATTCAACTTAAGTTATCTAGTGGGAAGATACATCCTATTCCCTTGATTACCAAGCTTGGATTTGTATGTATGAGTGTGTGAGTGTACAAATGGAATATTATGTAATTGAAGTTTGTTATAAGCTTTAGGAATTAAAATTCGAATCATAGTTAGAGTGTTGTGTGTTTGTGAATCTTGTACATGCTTTTTGAACCATATTCTAACAATTAAAGAACCTATTTTAAGCCTTGAAAAAGTGTACCAAAAATTGGGTTTTGCTGAATTTTCGAATTGCAATCTGCCCAGAATTGCCGCACGTGCGGGGATCACTGCCGTACGTGCGAGGCTCACAGCCGCACGTGCGGCCCAAGCTGGAAAAAATGTTCTGCTCCGTTTCACGTGCTTAACCCTCTGGTATTTTTGAAACTTATGTTTGATGTCCCTAGGATGCCTGTAAATTCATTTGAAGTAAAATGAAGCAGGAAATAATGAAAGAAAGAAAAAGAACTAATGTATGAATTGTGTACATGTGTAGGTCATAACCCGGGAGGGTCAAGCGCTCCACTATAGCACTGTGAGTAGTAGTACGGAGATCGTGCATTTACTTACCGTTAATGATTCTTTTTCTTAACACTTTGTTCCTTGCAAGTAATTATATTAACATTTATGCTGATTGGAAATCGGTGCGAATGTATAGGAACGTTGAAAGACTTGTGTACATCGGTATGACTCTGAAACTAATCTGCATTCCGGTTATGGTTAATGGTTGTCGATAATGTGCCATAATCTATAAATTATCTATGACTTCGCATGAGAAGTTCATACGAATTATTAACGTTAGATTAGTTTAAAGATAAATCTAACTGGGTTCATTATGATAAAAAGTGACTTGTGTTATACAAAAACAGGAGTGATGTGTTTTAAGAGAATTGTTGTACTGTGTTCTGTATTCGGGAGTTAATACTGTGGAATTGGTTAACAGGAAGAAATGGTAAATGTAACCCCGCTTACTAGGAACATGATATTCTGAATGGCCTATCAAAGGCTACTATAGTTCATTTGGCTCAACACATGTTTTATGGCATAAATATCTACCCAGAGTGGATCATCAGAATGAATAATTGGATAAGATCACGAGTTGTTTTATACGTTAATAACTGTTAAGAATTATGATAAACATCGGATTGACTTACGAATGACTCAACCTGAAGACAGAATTAAATATCAATGACATTGTCATGTAACTCACATTATGATGTAAATTGTTCTGTCTCTGTTAAGTGTACCGTAATGACATGATATGACAAGAAGTACTCTATTTTCTGATATATTACGTTTTGAATCAACGAATGATTGTCCATATATGTAAAAGTATTCATGGCATCCTTAGCACAAGGCCCTTACCCGGGAGTAATAATACCGTGGTCTTATGGCCCTTGCCCGGGGATAATAATACCATGGTTCAAGTATGTTACAAGTTCCTGATACCGGAGGTTCCTTTATGGAACGAACAAGTATGCTCTATATTGATTTGTTAGCGTTATGGGATGTACCATGTATAATCAAACATGAATTCTGATTTCTGTTTATGCTTCAAGCATAATTAAAAATATGTATGAATATGTTTCTGTTTATCCGTTCTGTTTACGCTATGTTATGACATGATATGGATTGACCGGTCTTTAAGACTTAAAGATTTCTGGTATGGAACAAAGTGTTGTACAGAACTAAGTGCTGCAATGCGAGCCACCTCTAGAATCCGTACGAGCCACCTCTTGAGTCCATACATATGTGAACTGGGCTTAAAGAGCCACCTCTAGAATCCGTACGAGCCCCTCTTGAGTCCATACATATGTGAACTGGGCTTAAAGCCGATGTGAAAGTTATGAGGCCTATGGCCGTTCTGTGAAAGTTATGAGGCCTATGGCCGTTCGTTCTGTAACATCTGTGAGGCCTACGGCCAATTTGTGACATCTGGGCCTATGGCCATTCTGTATGATCTGTTAGTATGAAACAAAGTGCTGCACGGAACTAAGTGCTGCCATGCGAGTCACCTCTAGAATCTATGCGAGCCACCTCTTGAGTTCATACATGCATGAAAGGGGCTTAATGTCGTCTATTTAAGGGCTTAATGCCGTTCTGTTTAAGGGCTGAAAACCATTTTGTTTAAGTTTAGGCCTGAGGCCATTCTGAAAATAATTACAGGATAAAGCTAACTATATGTCCTCCGCCCTTATACATGTACATTGTAATTCAAGTTAATTATTAAATTGTTACGTACTACTATTCACTGAGTTTGGCTCACTTTATGTTATGTCTATTTCTGTAGGCACTCCACTTGGAGGTCGGTCTCAACCCATGGCATCCCTTCCTCTTATGTCAACCTCAGGATGTCCAAGCACTTAAATGAAGGCAGCTCATTTTATGGAGTTTTGCTAAACTTTTGATTTTGTACCCTGATTGTCTGTCTAAAGAGGGAGTGTATATAATCCTTTTACCTTTCAATGCTTTTGTTGTACGCCCAATCTTAAGGGCTGGGTCTGTATATGTATGTGTCTATGCATATAGCTAAATTCTCAGATGCACGTCACTGTATGTTTATCTACCTTATGTTCCATTAGTGATCCTGGCATGGTAGTTATAGCTCAATGGAGATGGTTTTCTGTTATTTTAAAATATTAATGCCTCCGTTCAGGCCCCATATCTCATATATATATCATGTTAGATGTCCGTTTCTGAAGTGGTCATGCCCAAACTTTTAGGGGCGAGTTTGGGGTGTGACATTACAGGCCGTAGCTGGAAGGGGATTGGTGGAGGAACTTCTATCATCGGTGAAGGGTTGGCGTCCAAAGTGGTTTTTTGTGTCGGCGAGCGGCGAAAGAGGAGCGCGTACAATTTCGAAAGTCCCTACCACGTCCTAGGAGCCAAAGTTAGACGTCGAAGCGGAGAATAGGGTGAAAAGAGTGAAGGACTAGAGGGAGAAGAAGAGGCTGAAATGGGATAACCTCGTCTAGTCCTCAGCCCTGTTCGCCTTGGAGCTGGGGCCGCAACCAATCGAAGGAGATCCAACACCGGAGGAGATAGAGGCGAGGAGGAAAGCTTAGAAGGAGGAGGACAAACGAGCTTTTGCAAAGGCGAAGAAATACAAAGAGAAAAAATTAGGCCTAGTGCCGAAGGTGGTTATGAAGAGGTCAGTCAGACCACGCCCCAAGCCATTGGAAGAGAAGGACCTGACGAACTTTGTCCCTTTGCGGGCGTTTGTCGATCCGTTGAAGGAAAGAAGCGAAAGAGATGTGGAAGTGGAGGCGGTGGCGGTATTAAATTAGAAAAAAAAAGAAGGTGGCTGCAGAAGGGGGGAAGAAAGGGCAGGTGGGGAAGAAGGCGAAAGAGGGAGCAGTGGAGTTGTCCCTAAGTCAGAGGAGGAGAGGGCAGAGCTAAAGTGGGGGCGGAGGAAAGTGTGGTCAAGTTATCAAGAGACCAAGTGGTGGACAAATCGGGCGGTCCACAGGAATTGGAAGAAACCAACCAATCGGTCAAGCTGTTCTCCAAGGATGTGTCGTTACAAGATATGCCACCAAGTCAGGAGCTAGGGGGAGAGCGGGCGGGTGGAGGAGAGACCAATGCTACGTTGAAGACTGCCATACATCATGTTCGCGCAGTGGTCGGCTGCTTGGCGGGGGATAGGAGCGAGGCCAGGGTCGCAGCAGACTGACTGTTAGGGGTCGTGGAGGATGCAGCCGTGCGGAGTATGGCCCAAGTTACAGAGGTCGACCTCGTGAGAGGGCCGTGCTCTGCGCAAATGGAAGCAGCGACCTTGGCAGCGGCCTTACTAGACAGGGTGGTGGAGGTGAAAATGGAGGCAGAGCCGCTGAAAGCCTAACTGGAAGGAGTGTGGGCACAATTACAGAACCTAAAGGCAGAGACGGCGGACTGGAGAAAGGCAGCACGCAGTGCCTGTGCGAAGCGGCTGGCGTATGTGCAGAGGGTGAAAAAGATAGAGGTTTTGTCAGTGGTGCAAGGGTACTTGGCTGAGCGCACTAGTGTAAGCCAAGCTGGGGTCGCCTCCTATGATAACCCTCACCACTTATTAGTGCTAATCTATGATTAAGCATGTTAAATGACTGATTGACTGAAATCCTGAGCTGATTGATTGAGTGTATTAGTTTAAATGCATGTCTATTGTAGACGTCCCCGAACGCCCCGGAAGGATGAATCCCGTTTCGTTCATTAGGCCCACTACAGTTCGGACTCAAATTGTCACGGTTCTAAATCTGAACCAAAGAGTCCAAATCCGGCAAATCGTTTTGGAAAACAGATTTTTGTAAAGAAGTGCCAAACATGGACTACTTTGTCAGATACAGAGTCGCCACCTAAATATTTTTTATGGGGGAATTTAGGAAACCCTGACTCGTTTGCCTAAGGCCACGTGTCCGTCATCACCAAAGTTGCCTCGGCTCGGGAACTTGGGTACGATTGGGGAAGGTCAGCTATGAGCACCCCCGCTCGCCCGATCCGAAGATCGGCCTCTACTAACCATGATATCTTGTTTTGAAAACGTTATGTGCTCTTATTCCAGTTATTAGCCTAGATTTACTATGTGATGCGCACAACACAAAAGTATAGACTAGATCGCCTAATTTGGAACAAAGCATTGCATATCCACTTGTTTGAAAGATGGTTTGAAATTTGCTACCCGTAAGTAGGCTAAAACACGGATTTCAACGAGTTGTCCCAACTCAAACAATCCAACCTTCACCCACAGGCATTCAGGCAGTTATATCATTTAAGCACATAGCCTCATGGTAAAGCATGCTAACATGGCAACACTCACACGCGTGCAAGGATGCTAAAACATAAATGCTTACCGAGTACTCCAAGCCAAACAGAAACTAGTTAGTAATCAATGCATGATCCTAGTTCATGTTAAGATGGCTAATGTAACACAGGCAAAATGCAGCTAGAATAGGCTCGGCTAATCTAAGATGACATATGAGATGCTACAAATAACATGTATTCAACTTGGATTTGAAATACAATGCAGTTAGTATGATGCGCCGAGCCCGATGCATGCAAGACAAATGTATGGATGCACGCATGCATAGCATAAGGTATGCTAATTTAAATATGCCCTAATACTAACCATCAAAAGCAGGTAAGTAAAAGAGAGAAAGAAGTGGGGGTTGAAAGGCATGCACACACGCACCCACACTTATTACAAATACGCCCTCACTCGGAGGGACCAAAAGAATAATACAAATCAATTAACCTACAAGCTAATTAAATATTACAGACCACTTAACTAGTTAAGCAAATTAACTAAGCTAAGAAAGCAGTAAAAGGCCTCGGAAGAGGGTCCAATGCACGCGTGCTCGGGTTTGCTTGGAAATCCGTCGCCATGCACAAGTTGCCTCTGTTTACCCTGCTCTGCTCCTCTGAAAATTTCACAACTCCCAAGGTATGCTCCATGGACACTGTAGAGTACCACCGGCGAAGGGGAATCGTCACCGGCCATTGGTAATGGTCATCGACCATTGATTGATCTCTCGGCCATCCATATTTGGTCGGTCGGCACTAAGGATGGTCGGCCGGCCAAAGCTTCCTGCAGAAACCTGTTTTGACAGCAGCAGAGGGCAAAACATGGCATGGCAATGCATTTCAAGCAATGTTTGCACCAACCACACTCCTTATCATGTTTATGACTCAAAGGAGGATGGTGCTTGACCCTCAGACCACCAATCGTGCATTTCAATGCGTGATGGCCAAAGAGGCCAAGTTGTGCATTTTGATTTCAAATGAAATGCAAACAAACACATAAGGCCCAACCTCTATCACTTGATCAAGAGACAAGGCATGCATGCTCAATGCAATGCAACCTAGGCATGTGAACTAAGCATGCAATATGAACATGAGGGCAAGCATGCAAACATGAACATGGGGGAAGCGTGCAACAAAATGCAATATAGCTAAGCATGTGTCAACAATGCAAGTAATGAGCATGCAAAACATTATGCAACCGAAGCATGCAAGCATGTATCAATGTGATCACATTTGAACAACATGCGAAAAGTGGACTTAGACCAATATGGACAAGCCTCGACCATGTCTAAATAGGAAGCCAAAATGCTATGGAATAGAGGCAAATACACACACAAACAATGCATTCAAACATGGCCTAACACTTAAGCATTAAAGAGCATCTTTTAAGCACACTTAAAAGAGGATAATCATGGACAAATGGCATGCACATCAAACTCTGAAAATCATGTTAAGATGATACCAAATCCACCTACCAATACAAGCAAGGCATGCAACCAAACCCAAGGACTTAAACTATGGTCATGTGACACATGAAGCAAATGACCAAAGTGAACTAAAACATTCCTAAATCATGCAAAAGTAAGCCCCAAGAACCACTTAGATGGCATCTAAATGACCTAATTCTAAAGGCATGCAAAAAGGGGCCAAACATGAAGCATAAGGCACCAACCTCTTAAAGCATTAAAGGAGCATCAAATGCAAGCATACAAGTATGCCATAAGGACTGAAATGACATGGCAAGTGGTTCCAAACCACTGAAATAATGCAAATAGAGCATGCTAGAGGGTCCAACACTCAAGGCCTACAAGGGAGATTACATTGTAGCTATACAAAGCAAATCATGGATGACCCAAACAACCAAGTCCTCAAGCACACTAAAACATGCATAAAAGCTTCACAAAGCTAAGCCAAAACAAGTAAGCATAGTCGTCTAAATGCTAGATACATGTTAAGGCAATTTCATGGCATTACAAGACAAGTATGCAAAGCAAGCATGATGTGTCTAAACCAAGTAAAAACAGTGCTATATCGTGGCAAAATAAGCACAAATAACACTTAAGACATGGCCAACATGAACTTGAAAATGGTGCTCACACATGAGGCTAAAATGGCACATATTGAAGGCAACAAGGAAAGAGGATGGCCCTCTCCTTCTTAGGACCTCAAACCACCATCCTCACCACTGAAATCTTCAGTGGTGAGGAGGCCCAAACAAGGTGGTCCCGGAGCTCACCAAAAATGCACAAAAATGAGGCCAAACAAGGCCTAAGAGGGGGTAAACGACCCCAAACACAAAAGTGACCTTAAACAAACTTCAAGAGGAGCTCAAAATAAGACTTTTTTCAGTTTATAACAAAGCCCAAATATACTTTCAAGTAAGGCTAAAAGTGTGTGTAAAAACGGGGAATAAAGAGGGAAAAAGGGTTACCTTTGAAGACCAGCAAGAACCAGCAGCTTTTAGACCAAAAATGCAACCCTCAACCTCTGAAAACAAGCTCCAAGAACCTCCAAGTGATGATGGAAGTGTGTGGCTATGAAGTGGTGTGCAATAGGCCAAGAACAAGACCCTTTTGAACCCTCTAACACACCCAAATGTAAAGAGAGAGGGAGATATAGAGAGAGAGTGATATATATATATATATATATCTTATATATCAGATTTTTCAACCCTTGAAATGGAAGGAGAGGCTCTCCTTATATAGGCCAAGGTAAGGTGCCAAGCTTCTAAGAGAAGCTAACATAAAAAGGGTCAAGGGGTCAAGCTTATCAAGGAAGCTAACCCAAAGGTCCAAGCTTCTTAGAGAAGCTAGAGCAAAGGGTGCAAGCTTCTCTTGGAAGCTTAAAAGGGTTCAAGCTTCTCTAAGAAGCTAAAAAGGTCAAGCTTCTCTTGGAAGCTTAAAAGGGCGAAGCTTCTTGGAGAAGCTAAAAAGGGTCAAGCTTCTTGGAGAAGCTAGAGCAAAGGTTCAAAAGGTTCAAAAGGTTCAAGCTTCTTAGAGAAGCTAAACCAAGGGGTTCAAGAGGTTCAAGCTTCCTCAAGAAGCTAAAACAGGGGGTTCAAAAGGTTCAAACCCCTTCAAGAAAAGGTCTCGGCCAGAAAAAGTGGCTATTTGGCCAACAAAGTTGGCCGACCGACCACAAAAGATACCGACCGGCCGCAAAAAATGCCGACCGGCCGCAAAAGGTGCTGACCGGCCACCAAAGGTGCCGACCGACCACCAATAGTGCCGACCGGCCATCACCAATGGCCGGTGGCAAAAAAACAGGGCCGATGGCCTCAAGCCATGGCCGGTGAGGTGTGGGGATGTCCAATCAAGCCATTCCCTGTCCCTAGAAGCAAAACAGAAGTCGAGAGGTCTTGAGGCAAGGCACGCGGCCGAAACCTCCGACAACTCAAGACAAACACGAACAGGGATGATCATCGAGTGTTCAAATGATGACGTCCAAGTCTTAAGGACGGTCAAAAATGGGGTGTCTACATCTATCTGTTCGACTATTAAATTATCTGTTCATGTATTATGTTTAAATTGCAAATTGAAGGCCTTATCGGCGGCCGAATTTGAAATTGATTAATGATTTATGCTAGTTAGAATTTATGTGATTTTCTGGTATATTTAACTAAAATTGGATTTGGAACGATTAAATTAGATTAAATAAAACTAAATTACAATAGTTGGCCTTATTCACCATTATACCACTTAGTGGCCCACTTCATAAAACACATTGAGTTTATTTCAAGCACTCTTCTTCAACCATTTTGAGAGCAAAACCGAATGAGAGAGAGAGAGGTAGAGAAACTTGGCTTCATCTAGAGAATTGCTTAGAGAATTGGAAGATTTGAAGGATAAGTGCATAATTGAGCTTCCATACTTGTAATTGAGGACCTAAGGTAGGAGAAACCTCTTCTTAATTATGAATTCAAGTTGGTTCTTGCATGGTTCTTGGTAATTTAGAGTTTAAAGGCATGAATTAGTTTAATATGTTGAATTGAGTAGGAAATCATGCATGCATGTGCATATCATGAAGTTTAAGGTTGTTTTCCATGAGATTCTTGCATGCAAGTCCACATTGTGGTTATAGTCCATGAATTCACCATGATTTTGAGCTTAAACTTGCATTTGAGCTTGTAGTTGAAGCTTTGATTTCAATTAAACACTTGCATGCTACATTTAAATTATGTTCTTGAAGTTTTCCTTGAAATTGTGTTTAATTGAACTACCTTTGGGCCTTAATTTTACAAATTGAGCTTTGAATCTTGTTATACTATGAATTTACAAGTGTTTTCCAAAAAATTAGCCCAAGAGGATCGAAATTGATGCTTTAAAAGTTGATTTTGAACTTGAAGGTTCAATCTGGAATTTCCAGAATTTGGACTCACGCTTGAGCAGGAAACTCCACGCTCGAGCGTACAACCTTTGTTCATGCATGTCCGCTCGAGCGGATGAAGTGACGCTCGAGCGGGAAATGCGTGTATCCAGTACTTTGCATGTGTTTACAGTCCGTTCGAACGGGGTAATGCACGCTCGAGCGAGGACTTGTGTCTCACGCTCGAGCGGGTATCGAGCGCCCATCGAGCGTGAATTTTGTGCATCCAGTACTTTTACAGTCCGCTCGAGCGAAGGAATCCACGCTCGAGCGGAGCCCTTTTGTCTGCATGTCCGCTCGAGCGGAGAAAGACACGCTCGAGCGGGACTCCTGTTTTCTAAAAATTTTGAAAAGTGTTTAAAAGTGCATCTTTGCATCCTCTTTCCATCCTAGGCATTCCTAGGGCATGTTTAAGGCATCTTAAGGAGGATATTGATGTAGAACCACACCGAGGCAAATTAGGGATTAAGTTATTATTTTCCCAACTGTGTAGCTTAGTGTGTGTTCGTTCTGTAACTGTGTAAGGTTGGCATCCGAGGACGCTCTAGCTGCTTATAGCCCAATGCTCTGTGAGTAACAATGTTGTAAAGATATGTTCAATTGAGATTATTTTCTGAACAAATGGTTGTACTGCTTCATGAAATGACACTGTTTACTGAATGAATGTTTGTCCTATTTGTGAACTGTATTCGTGGCATCCATAGCAATTTACTGTTACTAAACTGTTACTGCTACTGTTACAGAGATCTCTGTCGGTTCCCATGTCTGGAACCACTACTGTTTACTGATATGATGGCCATCGACTGACTGTTTGATCTGTTAAGACCTACTGTACTGTTTGCTATTGGATGTACCACTTATAACTGCTATGATCGAATAACTGTTATACTGATAAATGACTATTTTCAATACTGAAAGGACATTCATTCTTAACCTCTTTATGCGTATGTTATTCATTGAGCTTTAGCTCACTGCTCATATATATATGTAGGTGTTCAGGCACCGGACCGTTGCTAGAAGCGTTAGGCTAAGCTCCCGTTTTGTCAAAGCCAACCACTGTGCCTCATTGAGAGGTTCCAAGTCCTTCAAGCTAGGACTTTTTGGGGTGTTTTAGATTTCCCCCTTTTTGTATCTGTTTTTGTATTACTGTATAGACTGTACCTCTACTGTACTGTTATGTTAGGGATGTAGTCCCTGACCTGAATATCTGTATGTACATACCGTTTTGTTTATGTGAATATGTTATAAAAAGTCTTTTTGCATACAGACTGTCACAGCTTATTAGACATCTTTTAATTACTGTTTTGGCTTCCGCCAGCCCCTGTACTCTATATTACTGTTTTACTGTTAAGCAGGCCTTCGGTAATCTCGGATTACTGGCCGGTTACGGTGCTAAACCCATAGGGGCGGGTTTGGGTCATGACGCCTCCGAGCTCCTAGTCGCTAAATCTAAACTGGAAGTGGTGCGCCACAAGGCGATAGCACTAGAGTTTTAGCTGGCGGGCAAGCAGAAAAGAGTAGGCGAAGTCTAAGAAGCTTGTAACATTGCCAAGGAAATTTTGGAAAAGGCCCTCACCAACAATGAAAAGCTGCGCGACCAATCCCTAAAAAACAAAGAAGAGCAAATGCGTGCATTGCGAAGTCGGATAAGGCCTTAGGGGGGGAGAGGGCCAATGTGGCAGAGTTAACCACGATAATGGCATTTGAGAGGGCAACCTATCCGGACCTGTGCGTGGCGGCGGTAGAGCAGTTTAAGGGGTCTCCTGAATTCCAAATAGCCATCGATAGAGCGGTGGCAAGGGTCTTAGCCAGAGAGGGTGAAAGCGGTGCTGGGCCATCAAGTGTGGCTGTTACTGGAAGGACCGAAGAAGATATAATCCAAGGTTTTCAGCAGTCAGACTACTATAAGCATGAAATGAGCCAGTACTGGGACAACGGTTGGACAAGCTTCAGATATAGGGCGCAGGAGCTGTTCCCAGATGTGGACTTTAGTCTGGTGAAGATAGCAGAGAAGGACATCGCCCAGAATTCCCTAGATGAGGGGGTGGAAGAGGAAGACCTAGCGTCCAGCGAAGGGGAGTGAGGACTGGGTGTGTGGCTCTTTTTTGTGTTTTTTTTTTTTTTTTTGTAATTATTATCTTGTGGTTTGAGAGAACTCTGTGTAAAGAATGGTTGGAAGTTGTAAAAAACTTAGGGTCGTAATAAATTTGTTTGAAATTTGTAGAGAACATACATTTATAATAAGATTACTTGAAAGTTGGAAAGAACGTGCAAGAACTTGTCTAGGGAGATCTATAAATGAAAGAAGCACAGCATGTGGTTGACTTGCCAAAAATTTGTCAAAACGGCTCGTTACGACAATTTGTAATAAAGTGAAGTTATAAAAACTGCCCAAAATTTGTCAAAACGGTTTGTCACGACAATTGGTAATAAAGTGAAGTTATAAAAACTACTCATTCAGGGTGAGATGTTGCTCAGATCAGTCTGGCTGAGTTCGTCAGAGCTCAGTCAGACCGAGCCCAACAGGCTTGGTTTGACTGAGGCTATGTTTAACTCAGTCTGGTTGAGTTCTTCATGCTCAGTCTGGCTGAGGCTCTGGAGGGCTCAGTCTGGCTGAGTTCTTCATGCTCAGTCTGGTTGAGGCTTTAGAGGGCTCAGTCTGGCTGAGGCCATGTTTAACTCAGTCTGGCTGAGTTCTTTATGCTCAGTCTGGCTGAGGCTCTGAAGGGCTAAATCTGGTTGAGGCCATGTTTAACTTAGTGCATGTTGTTTAATTTTGAATCAAGGTACAACACAGATAATGGGAATCTTGAATTATTGTCATAATTCTGCGATCATAAGTACATGCATGGCATGGCAAGAGCCAAAATGGACAAGTGTCCCGATCACCAAAATGAAATATACAACAATATAAAGCTGACAAAAAGCAAGGACTGCCACTTTACTGAAAATAGCGTCTCAAGTGTTCGGCATTCCATGGGTGGGGGAGGTCTCTGCCTTTCATGTCTTGGAGACGATATGTGTCTGGGCAGGATCGTGCTTTGACGATGTAACGGCCTTCCCACTTAGCTGCCAGCTTACCCTCAGTTGGGTTTTTGGTGACGAGAGTGGCTTCTCGTAAGACGAGTTCTCCCACTATGAATGCCCTCGGTCGGACTTTGCGATTATAGTGTTTTCTTACTTTCTGTTGATATGAGGCCAGTCGGACGGCGGCCGTTTCTCGCAATTCCTCGATGAGGTCTAGGTGGGCTCTTCAAATGTCATCGTTGAGGTTTGGATTGGAGTAGAAGACTCTAGGTGTTGGTAAGCCGATTTCCACAGTGATGACCACTTCGGCACTGTATGTTAGGCGAAATAGGGTCTCTCCAGTTGGAGTTTGGGCGGTTGTTCGATAGGCCCAGAGGACGTTGGGTAACTCATCTGCCCAGAGGTGCTTGGTGGCCGCCAACTTGGTCTTGATGATTTGCAGCAGGAAGCGGTTGGTAACCTCCACCTGTCCGTTGGCTTGAGGATGGCCTGGGGAGGAAAAACAGGTCTTGATGTTGAGTTCTGCGTAGAATTCCCTAAATTTGGCGTTGTCGAATTGTTTGCCATTGTCAGAGACGATGGCTTGGGGAATTCCAAAACGGCACACAATGGACAGCCAGATGAACTTAGTAGTATTCCGCTCAGTAATCTTGGCAAGAGGTTTTGCTTCGACCCATTTGGTGAAGTAATCGATAGCTATGACGGCAAACTTTACTTGGCCCCTGCCGGTCAACAAGGGACCCGTGAGATCGATTCCCTACTTAGTGAAGGGACAAGGGCTGCTGAGCGTGAGCAACTCCGTTGGAGGGGCGTAGGGGATGTTAGCGAAGCACTGGCATTTGTCGCACTTCATCACGAAATTAGCAGTGTCCTAACTGAAGATAGGCCAAAAGTAACCTGTTCAGAGAATTTTATAAGCCAGAGACCGTCCCCCAGAGTGATTCCCACAAACCCCCTCATGTATTTCTTTCATTACATAAGTTGCTTGGTCATTGTTGAGGCATCTGAGATATGGTCGTGAGAATCCCCTCTTATAAAGGATGCCACTAATAATGACGTAATTTGATGATGGAGTTCTGACTTTGGCGGCTTCGAGTTTGTCTGCTGGAAGTGTGCCCTACTCGAGGAATGCGATAATGTCCTGGGCCCATGGGATGGGCTCATCCTGGAGCAGGTGAATTGCTCGTTAATCCGATGAGACTGCTAGATGGGACAGGTACTCGACCTGGATGTCGTAGCAAAGGTTCGACTGGTCGGCTGAGGCTAACTGTGCCATTTCGTCTACTTGGGAGTTTTCTAACCAGGGGACATGTCGAATACGAAGACTATTAAAGAAACGGGTCAAAGGAAGAGGAAGGTCTCTGTATGATCGTATGGCTTCTTCCTTTGTATCAAACTCGCTTGTTATCTGACCGACTACCAACCGAGAGTCGCTAAGGACTTAGAGATGGTCGACTCCGATATCTCTAGCCAATCGGAGACCTGCTATAAGAGCTTTATATTCGGCTTGGTTGTTGCTTTCCTCAAATAGGAATCGAAGGGCACATTTGAAATACTCTCATTCTGGGGTAGTGAGGATTAAACCGACTTCGCTACCCTCTTTGCAGGATTAACCGCCGACAAAAAGAGTCCAAGAATGGGGGTCTTCCTCCTCAATAGGGTTGTGTGCGAGGTGAGATTTGTGAATTCCAAGATGAAGTCGGCGACAGCCTGGCCTTTGATGGCTGTTCGCGGTCGGTAAGAGATGTCATACTGACTTAGTTCAACAGACCACTGCATGAGCCTGCCTGATGATTCTGGTTGTTGCATGACCTTTTTCAAAGGCTGGTCGGTAAGAATCACTATGGAATGAGCTTAGAAATAGGATCGGAGACGTCTGGAGGCGATGACCAGGGCGAGAGCCATTTTTTCTAATAGAGGGTAGTTCTGTTTGGCTCCCCTGAGTGCGCGGCTAATGTAATAAACCGAGCGCTGTACTAATCTGTCCTCCCTGATGAGGGCAACACTGACAGCGATATAGGACACGGCTAAGTAGAGGAAGAGGGTTTCGCTTGGCAGTGCTTGAAAAAGAAGATGGGGGTTGGCCATGCCCTGTTTTAGTTATTGAAAGGCTTCCTCAAACTCGATGTTCCATTCAAAGGCTTGCCGGAGGACTTTAAAGAATGGAAGGCATTTGTCAGTCGCTCGCAAAATGAAACGGTTGAGCGCGACAACTCTGCTTGTTAGCCGCTGAACTTTTTTGACCGTCCTAGGAGACCACATTTCTATCAGGGCCTTGATCTTTTCCGAGTTGGCCTCAATGCCTCTTTGGCTGACCATGAACCCCAAAAACTTACCAGAGCCAATACCGAAGGCGCACTTTTCTAGATTTAGTTTCATCTGGTACTTGCGCAAGGTTTGGAAAGTCTCGCGTAGGTCAACCAAGTGGTCAGAGGAGAGTTTGCTCTTAACGAGCATGTCGTCAACGTAAACTTCCATATTTTGACCTATCTAGTGTTGGAAGACAGAATTTATCGGGTGTTGGTAAATGGCTCCAGCATTCTTCAAACCGAACGGCATGACACAGTAGTGATAAGTCCCCATGTCAATGATGAAAAATGTGTGTTTTTGGTCGGCCACGTACATTAAGATCTGATTATAACCGGAGAAAGCATCCATGAAGCTAAGCATCTGATGTCCCACAATTGTGTCAACCAAAAGATCTATCCTGGTGAGGGGGTAGCTGTCTTTGGGGCAGGCTCATTTGAGGTCGGAGTAGTCGACACAGAGTCTCCATTTGCTGTTGTTTTTTCGAACGAGGACCACGTTGGACACCCATCTGGGATAGTCCACATTTATGATGAACTATTCCTTCAGCAGCTTGTCAACCTTAGCAGCGATTAGGTTGTTACGTTCTGGATGAAAAATGCATTGCTTTTGGCGGAATGGTCGGAATTGGGGTTCAATGCTAAGACGATGGGTGATAAAAGAAGGGTCGATACCTGGCATGTCTAAATGGGTCCAAGCAAAGATATCATTGTGTTCGATTATGAAGTCTATGGGATCGACCTTGGCCTGAGAAGACAGCTGGCTGCCCATCTTAGCCGTTTTTGTTGAATCCATGGGATGATCATAGCTTCTTTTATTTTGACTTCCTTTAGTGAGGCGACATAGCATTCTCGGGCTACGGTCTGCTTTCCTCTCACGGTGCCGACCCTCTGGTCAATGGGAAATTTCATGGCTAGATGGTACGTGGAGTTTACGGCTTGAAAGGCTTTATGGGCGATACGCCCTAATATGATGTTGTAAGCAGAGGGACAATCTACGACGAGGAAAGTAAGTAATTTGGTGGACTACCGCGGATATTCTCCAATGATGATGGAGAGGTCGATGGAGCCCATGGATGTGATCCGATCGCCGGTGAAGCCCACTAGGGGGTTTGTAGAGGTGATAACTTCTCTTCTCCGACCTTTAGTTGGCGATAGGCGTTAAGGAAGATGATGTTTGAGGAACTACCATTGTCAACCAGAACCCTCCTGACTCTGTAGTTTGACAACTAGGCAGAGATGACTTGGGGGTCGTCATGAGGATAACGAACGCCTGTGCAGTCTAGCGTTGTAAAGGTGACCGGCTCAGACCATTGCTTGGGTTATTTGTGGGGCCGGTCCACCATGGCCACTTCTCTATTGGATCCTTGTCATATTTTTCGGAGCTCAGCTCACTGTGCTAACCTAGACGGTCCCCCGCACGCGAGGCCGCCAATAATGACCCATATTTCGCCTAGCGGGAGGGGGCATCGTCGTGATCTTGGGGTTGGTGTTGAGGCCGGTCATCATTCCGCTCAGGTTGTGCTGGCTGTCGGGGGGGAGTGTGTTGGCGATTATGGTTGGGAGGGCCAGTTCTAGGCCTCTACGGGGGACGGGCTGTGGTGAATCGGCTAAGGCGCCCCTAACGGACCAGATCCTCAACCTGGTCTTTGAGGTTGACACATTCGTCAGTGTTGTGGCTGTGGTCTTGATGGAAACGGCAGTACTTGGATTGATCCTGTCTGGTAGATGGAGATCTCGATGGTTGAGTCCATTTCAGGTTATAGTCTCGTTGAATTTGGTTTAGGATTTGCTCCATGGGTAAGTTGAGGGGGGTGTATCAGTCGAACCGACCAAGTGGGCGAGTTGGTGGCAGTCGGTCCGAGTGTACAGGCCGATCTGGGTGTGATGGGGGTCGATATGTGTATTACGAGGGTCGTGGCTCAGGTTCTTTTTTTTTTTTGTCCTTGAAGAGTGGGATTTTGGAAGTGGAGTCTTCGCGAGCTACTAGGGAGTCTTCGGTGTTCATGTATTTTTGGGCTTTGGTGAGAAGGGAGGCAATGGTCATCAAGGGATTTTTGAGAGGGAGAAAAGAAAATCGGACGGGCACAAACCAGCCATAAAGGCTATGAAAATGACCTTGTCGTCGTTTTCCTCCACTTGGAGGGCTTCGGTGTTGAAGCGAGTGACATAGCTGCGTAACGACCTTCCCTCTATCTACCGGATGTTTAGCAGTTGGGTGGCCGGATGTCGTTGTCGTTGAGGACCGATGAAATGGCTTAGGAAGGATTCGCTGAGCTGGCGAAATGAAGTGACTGAGTCTGGGGGGAGCTGACTGAACCAAAGGCGCGCCGACCCCTTCAACGTGACAGGGAAAGCGCGACACATGATTTTGTCTAAAATGCGTGTAAGATCATGAGTGTTTGGTATGCTTCTACATGGTCGATGGGGTCTGTGGTACCACGAAAGTGTCGATCGACGGCATCTTGACCTTAGAAGGAAGAGCTTTATCTCAGATAGAGACAGTGAAAAAAGAGCTGATGGTAGAGGAAGTCTTGTGCTGCATGTTCTGCATGACCTCCTGTAGTTAGAGTTTCATGGCTCGCAGCTCTTCATCCCAGATAGGAGCATTATCTCCACAGATAGGGATCGGAGGTTGAACACTGCTAGCCTTACCCTCATGGGCAGCCGTATGGTGTGGTAAAGGGTGGTTATGGAAAGGTGGTGGCATATCTTGGTGAGGTTGCGAGCCTAACGGAGGACGGTGCAGACCATCAAGATTCGACGATTGGGGCCTCGGGGCGAAAGGTGGAAGTGTTCCTTGAGACACGTGTGGTGGGAATTGATGGTGATGGTGGGCTTGTTCCGGGTGCGGGGGAACCATTGGTTGTGGTGGATGCGGGATAGGCAGGTCACGTTGAAGTAAAGCATTGATCAAGGCCTGGTTTTGTTCAGTCAGTCGGTTGATGCTGTTGGTGAATTCTACGAAATATAGAAGCGGGTTATTTGGGTTGGAGGGCTCAACTTCGAGGTTACCAACATTGTGTTGGAAAGTCGTAGACCTAGTCGTGACCATCCACTTTGATGCAAGATGAATACGAGGTTCATTCCGACGACAATGAACACAACTGTCTTTCTGAAATGAAGTTTCCCACAGACGGCGCCAACTGACGATGTAGTTTTCCTGACGAGAGATGGATCGGGCTGGTCTAAGCTCCCAACAGGTTTGCTGGCCTTGAAATCTGTGGAGCGCCCCTGCAAAAAGGTCCAAAGAGGGAAGTAATCCCCCTACAAACCCTTTGACAATCAAGTTAGAATTGGAGAGATTGACTGAGTAGAAAGAGAGAAGAGGGGAAGAGAAAAACTTAACATTTGATGTGTCTCGAAAACTTCCTTATATCCTTTGCTCATCATTTCCTTGTCCATTCCAGCCTGTCGTGTTGGCCGAAAGTCTATGTTCTAACTTACATTGTTCATGGTAAGTCTGTATATTCCGACGTGAGGAGGTTGTCACATTTAATGCTCTGAGAGCCTCATTAATGGCTAATATGTGGTGCAATAACTTTGCAGGATCTTTGTATGCTTATGTGTGTAGGCCCCTATTTGGCAAGTGTTTAAATGTTATTGGTCCTAGCCTAGTATTGATGTTATTGGGCTTTGGTCGCAAGAATGTGGACTGGGCCCTGATCCGTGGGTTGGGCCCTCGTGGGTGCCCATTGGTATCATGTTCAATTATTATTTATGTTTGCTTTTATTTAAAATTTATAACTAAATTAAGTGTTTAAATGTTATTGGTCCTAGCCTAGTATGATGTTATTGGGCTTTGGTCGCAAGAATGTGGACTGGGCCCTGATCCGTGGGTTGGCCCTCGTGGGTGCCCATTGGTATCATGTTCAATTAATTATTTTATGTTTGCTTTTATTTAAAATTTATAACTAAATTAAGAAGAAATTTATTCCTAACAATATTTTTTTACTTTTATATAAATATTTTAAAAAATAAACTAGAAAAAGATAGTTAATATAAATATTATACATTAAGTAAAACAATGTGGCTAGCAATTTTGCTTACATAAATTTATTGTAGTTTTAATTTCAAATTTTTAAAAAATATATTTTAAAAGTATTTTATTTAACTAGTACCAAATAGAATTTTCTTAGCAAAAATGAAAGTTATAAAATTTTGTTGCAAATTTTTAAATGTTTTATTCTACTTTTTTTTTTTTTTTGTTTGTTTGTTTGTTTGTTTGTTTTGGGAGTTTTGATCTTTGATCTTTGTTTTACATTATCGTATTGTTTTATTTATTTTTCTTCTTCTTACTTGATTTTCGCATGATACTTCTTTCATAGTGCATCTCCAAGTATATTAGGGAAAATATCGTACACTTAAAATACACAAAATTACAATATATATAATAATAAAAAGTAAGTAATTGTCCAAAACTAATTACTTTTAAAAAATAAATAAATAATAAAAACAAAAATGAAATTGTTTGAAATAAAAAATGATTTATTTATTTATTAATTAATTTTAAAAATAATTTTTTAAAGAAAATAAAGAAAACTATATATAAAAAAAATTACATAAACTAAACATAAAATATAATACAAAAACTAAATGAATTACAGGATTTTTAAGAAATGAGACTCACAAACAAATTTTGTAAAATTTTGTCTATTCATATACTTTTTGTGTATTTTTTTGTACTTCTAGTCCTGAGAATGATATTAAAATAATTTGCACTTCTTACATTAGGTTCATCTAATAGTTTTAACAAGCACAGATGTAATAAATTTCATAAAACAAAACTTTAATTGGAGGTATCACCCGATAAATCGTCATAGAAGAGGAAGACAACATTTATTTTTAATCACAATAATTACATAACTCAATATATAATTTTAATATTCCTCATTCTTTCATACGTCCAATTTTCTATCAATATTAGAATGAATGCACGAACAAAAATATATTATATATATATTTGAGAAGACAAAGAGATGTGGTTTGAGACTTTTCAATTGTTGAATTATATTAATCAAGGGTAATGCTAGGGATATAAATTTTCTACCAAATAAATGACTAAATATCTCACATAGATGTGGGATCCACACTTTTATGAACCATACATCCATGTGAGATATTTAATCATTCATTTGGTAGAAAATTTAGGATCTATAGCATTTTCCATTAATTAATAGTTATTAGGTTTCAATAGTTGGGTTTCTAATATTTATTAGTAATTAAAACTGAATTTTTTGATTTCATCCGGATCGTAGGATCGTACGATCCGGATCGTAGGATCGTACGATCCTATGACTCAATATACACTATTCGATCTGGATCGTACATCGGATCAACCCCAGAGCAGGATCGTGGTGGGATCGTGATGGGATCGACGGGATCGGTAGGATCGCATCTGGATCGCGACTCCATGCGATCCAGATTTGAAGGATTTTTTGGGCAACTTAAAAGCAAAATCAGGACCTAAAATGAGAGAAGCAGAGTGCGATTAGGGCAAACGAAGAAGACTGACCTGGGGAAAGTGAGATTCAATCATTCAACATCAAACGAAGCCTGACCTGGGCAAACGACTCCAGGTACGCTGCTTCCTCTTCTTCTTCTTCTTCTTCTTCTTCTTCTCCCTCTCTCTTCTTCGCTGCGACTCCACTCCAAGTCTGCTGCTCTGTTTTTTTTTCTTCGAATCGAAGACTCTTCTTCTTTCTTCGTTACTCAACAGCTCTTCTTTCTTTCTTCATTGATCTCTCCTTCTTTCTTCACTGAATCACCTCCTTCGGTATTTTTTTTTTTTTTTTTGGCTCTTATTTATTTATTTTTGGTTCTGTAAATTACCTCTTATTTATTTATTTATTTATTTATTTTTGTTCTGTAAAAAAAATACTAAAAACAACTGAACAATCATTTTTCATCAATAAAGAAATTTTACTCTTGCTTATTTATTTATTTATTTATTTTTGCTCTTGTTTGCACTTTGAAAGTTTGTCACTTTATGGGAAATTCAGGTTTGTCAATTATTGGTGAGCCTTCATGGACATAGAACTTGAAATTAATTATATGCAGTTAAGTGAATGAGGTTGAGATAAGAGTGAAGTTGAGACACCTTAATCATGCTTATGTATAATTGGAAATGCCTGCAATGCTATAAATGATAATGCTACTGCTATTTTAATTAGCCCCTGGTAATGGAAATTAAAAACATGAACTGTCTCTGTCTTGTGCCTTTTTACAATTTGCCAAATGTTTACAATTTGCAATTGCAAGAATGTCAGGCTCTGGTTCAGGAAGAGGGAGGAAGAGGAAAAACATGAACTATCTGATCATGTTTTTGACTTTTTTTTTTAAAAAAAATGTTTGAATGCTACATTGAATTGCTATATTTCTTTTTTTGGGACTTATTCTATATATATTTTGATAGTATTATTTAATCATATAAAAATTATTGTATTTTTTAATCATTTTAGTAAGATCTTACGATCCTCGATCCGATCCTACAATCTGATCTGACAAATTCCTAAAACGATCCTGTGTAAAATCTCGATCTTAACAATCTTGCTTATATAGATGTGTCTTAACCACTCGATATAAAATAGGTGTGTTGTGGTGTATTTTAGATCATAAATGCATGTAAATGGAGGTATCATTGGACTCCAAAAACAAATGTGAGTGCATTTACTCCTTAGTAGGCCCTCCTTACACAATTCAATTCCCACCTTGAGCCTCAAAAAGCTCCTCCTCATTTGCAGGTGCAGCTCTCTCTCTCTCTCTCTCTCTCTCTCACTGCACTCACCCTGTTCCTTACGCAAAAGTTAAGACTCAGCACCATTGCCCTTTACTTGAAGTCATAGCAGAGAAGAAAGCAAAAACAGAGGGAGTCTAGAGGGAGGGAGAAGCCATGTCGAACAAGTCCCCAATTTTTCCAATCCCAGACCCCAACAACCACTTCAGCGACTATGGCTTCGACCCCCAAATCGATTACTTTCAGGTCCTTATAAACATACATACATACATGCATGCATATAAATTCAAATTCATATGAATTCGAAGTTTTCTGACGCATATTTTGTGTTTGTACATGTACCGCAAAACGAAGGTATTAGAGGAAGCAAAGAAGCACAAGCTTGAGACCGCCTCGAGATCCGTAGTAGACTCTCCTCCGCACTTCAAGCTCCAAAAACCCATCTCCAAAGACGGCTTCGACAGGACCAGGAAGACCAAGAGGCGGTGGTGGATGACCGCTCTGCGATTCTTCCGGCCGAAGCAATCGACCACCCACGGCGACGGCGTTGGGGCCCTCGAGCCCGACCCCTTTTGGGATCTGTGTCGGAGCCGCTGTACATCACCGAGAGCCGAAGTGGGTCGACGACGCCGTGCCGGACCACCAGTCGGCCGTCGTCGGGGCCGCTGGCCGGGACGATGACGCCGACGAGGAAGGAGGAGGCGGAGATACCCTACGTCTGCCTCAGGGAGCTTGATGTGGAGCCGCAGCAGAGGATCTCTACGTCAGCCATGCCTATATATTTGGTTACATAATTCTATTTCTTTAGACACAAGGTTTGTCTTATCGGACTCAACTGGGTTGTTTAGTAGGTTAATTGCATTATTTATCCTTTTAATTTCAATAAAATTGATTTCTGTTCTCGTAATTTTAATTTTATTTATTTACACCTTATATTTGTAAGAAAATTGGTGATAAATCTAATTTAAAAGGTGTCTAAGACATTAAGTTTATATTTTTTTTTTTTTTTTTTGAGAGGTTTATCATTTGTTGAATAGTTTGGTGAGAGATCCTTTTACTTGTTTTGAAGACATTTTGGGTAGGTTTGGTTTGTGTTTCTGAAAAAAATTTCAGAAATTTTCTCTACAAACAAATTTCAGAATTTTTCTCTAAACAAATTTTCCCAAAAAATTTCCCAAAACACACAAACCAAACAAGTTTTCCAAACAAACTCTCTCACAACACACATCAAATCAATTTTTCCAAAACTCTCTCTCAAAACAATTTTCCAAAACAAATTTCCCAAAAAATCAAACCAACATGTTTTCGTACTTTTTATCTCTAAAACACATCTCTCAAACACAAACCAAACATCTCCTTTGTTTTTAATTTTATTCTTAATTTATCTGTTTGACTTTTTTATTATCTGTTTAAATTATTTTCTATCTATTCAATTTTTTTTGTCTATCTGTTCAATTTTTTTTGTGTAAATTTTTTATCTATTCAAATTTTATCTATGCAAGTTTTTTATTTGTCCAAATTTTACCTGCCTAATTTTTATCTGTCCAAATTTTACCTGCCTAATTTTTTATCTGTTCACTATTTTTATGTATAAAAATTTTCTATCCAAATTTTGCAACTGGTAATAAGGTTTTTTTCCATGCTCATCTTTTAGTTGATGCTTGTAGAGCATATGGCTTCTGTACATGAGGATGTTAAACGGAATGAGTGGTGGCAAAGAGAGTAAAATAAAAGTGTAAACAAGAGGAGGATATTAAACGGAATGAGTGAAAATATTAAACGAGATTGAAATCACAATTGTATGAGAACTATAAACTCCTTGCTGTAAAGAAAAATTATTTAGTTCTGAATTTATTAGTTCTAACCTTCAAGTTGTTTGGAATATATATATATATATATATATATAAATATGAGTGAAAAGGCAAATTGATCACTCAAAATTTTAAATTTGATACTAAAATCTTTAATTTCAGTGCAGACACGCTTCTCTGGCACGTTTGTTTCACATACTGTTAAATTTACTAGATTCTGTCACTTTTGCACTTCAATCAAAATTACAGGGAGTTTATGAGTACATTTATCAACGTCAGTGAGGTAATATGAAAACGCGTGAAACCACATGGGGTAAAATGTAATTATTCCTAAATTTTATGTGTAAATTAGCATATCAATATGAGTGACACTCTATGCCTTCGTTTGGTATGTGAATTAACTTTTTGGCTTTTTAATTTTTTGGCTATTTTAGTCTGGGATTAAATTTTGTTTGGGATGAATTTTTTGACTTTTTTTAACTTTTATAACATAAAAAATAAAATAATTATAATTTAGATATAATATTTTACTTACTAATTTTTTAATTTATTTTATTTTTTGTATAACTATTTTAGTCCACACTATTCATGCCAAACATGGCCAATAATTGGTTAGAATCCGTGAATTTGCGTGTAGAACACAAATGGTTTTAAAAGTCAACCTATTGACTAAAAACTAAAACTTTTCACTAAAACTTTTAAGTTATTTTGAGTTATTTTGAAAAAAAAAAATTTGCACATCAATTCTTCAGTATATACAAAATTTAATCATAAAATTGAATAAAGCTCTCTCATATAAGTTATAACTCTGTTATAGGGTAAACTAAAAACAAATCTTAATAAAATCGTTGCTAAAAATAATTTTTTATAATAATTTTTTTTATATTTTGTTAAAAATTGATAATTAATGATTTTTTTTCTTGTCATCGTTTTTATAAATTATCGTTATAACTTACAATTAGTAACATTTTGTTCTAATAAATTTTTTAAACTGTTGTTGAAAATTAAAATTAGTGACTTTTTTTGTGATGATTTTTTTAAACTGTCATTAAAATTTATAATTAGTGACATTTTTATGATAAAATTTTTAAAATGTTGCTAAAAATTAATAATTAGTGACATTTTTAATTGTATTTGATAAAAAATGTCATTAATTCTCACATAATCTATTAAATAATAAATACACATATTACGACCTACATGTAAGTTTCTCCTAACTTATAAACAATTTTTCTTTGAACACCCCTAAATAGCATGTGCCATGGGATAAATGTGCTGCTTAGTGTAATTTATTAAAAATTAATAATTTAAAAGGAGAGGTCAAAAACACTCCTCACTTAATTTTTAAAAATAATTTTTTTTGGGGTTTATTAAACCTTTTTTTTAATAAACTGTATCAATAGTTTAACACAAACTCCCAAAATAAAAATAAAAAATTCAAATAAATTGAAGCAAACAACCCAAAACTTGTGTGGACAATAGGAGTGGATAGGGCATTCCCATATCTGGTAAAGTCCTTGTAATTTAAAGCTTTATTTCCACCTCCTTGTGTTTGTTGTGGTGTGGTCCAATGAGGGCTCTACTAATCAAACTATTTTGGTTGTTCATACTACTTTATATCCATTCATTCAAATATGCTTTACAAAAATCAAAGATGTTTTTAAACTTTTACTTGCGACTAATATTAATTGATTCTCTCGTAAGGGATAATCTTTCAACAGTCTAGAATCAAGTAGGAACTCACGCAATACACATGCACGGTATCTTGGAGTAAATTTATATAGTTTTGGTGTTTGGAAAGATGCTATTTTAGTAGGTTATTTTAGTTTTTAGCTATTTTAGGAGGTTAAAATTTTTGTGTTTTGGGAAGATAATTTGATTTTTTTATAGTTGGATATAATGTTTGTGAGAAAAAAAGTGAAATGATTATGGGTTTGATGTGATATTTTGTCTTATTGACTATTTTAGTCTATTTTGTCTTTTAGTGCTATTTTAGCCCAAAAAAAAAGCTAGAAAAGCTTCTTCCCAAACACCCCTAAGTATTTTAACTTGATATTTATTAATAAAAATTGTAAATTTTAATATTTTTTATTAAGATTTTGAAAATTAACATCAAGTGACAAGTGTTGTAGAGTAATATTTAGAACCACAAAATAATCACTCTAAAAACCAAATAAAAATGTATAAAACTTGAGTTGTGATGTTCGCCGCAACATGATACATTAATAAGAGCATCCACACAAAACTCTTTAATTTTTTAGTTAAATTAAAGCTATTTTCATTATTTTAAGCTACTCACCTTTTAACACTTACTACATTAAACTCTTTATTCTAACTTATTCTTATTAAATATTATTTTTTTATTATGTTTGTTAGTTTTTCTTTTTTTATTAAATTGACAAGTTACCAGCCAAATAATTCTTTAAAAAAAAAAAATTTGTCGTTGATCGGCCGGACATCCGGTAACACGCAAAAAGCGATGAACAGTGCCTCGTTTGTTATAACGAGTTATTGTAGCAATCATAAATTTTGACGAGCTGTAAGCGAGTTTGATAGAGTTGATTTTTTGAAACTTTTACCTAAAAAATGATTTTGAAGAGTTTCTCGAACCAGGTTTCTAAGATTCAAGTCTATGGGAAAGCTAGGATTAGGCTAAGAGATGCTCGTACTTCCCTCCAAAGCACGAAGAAGAAGAGACTGCCATCCAGAAATAAGAAAGATTGAGTATATGAAATTCTTGAACCTCGGGTATTGGAGTCCAGAAAGTCCCGTTGCCACATCAAGATATGAAAGACCGTCTTTTTCGCTTAAATAGAGTTTTCCCTCCGTGGAGTGGGACCAAAAGGCTACGCTCCTTTCGAAAACACTGACTTCAAAAGAGCTCTTTAAGCAATTCACAAATGTTTAAAGCGCTAAGGATTCAATCCAACCAATAATTGGCTACCCTATTACAAAGAGACCACCCAACTTCTAAGATGGAGGGGCTCCATTCTAAATAGGGGTGTCCGCGGTTCGGTTTGGGACGATTTGCAGTTCGGTTTGGACCCGCCCGCATGTTTGCGGTTTGTGCGGATAGGGTTCGCGGTTGCGCGGGCGGTTGCGGGCGGTTTGCGGATTGAACTTTTTTTCAAATTTTTTTTATTAAACCACTTTTTTTTCCTACCATTTTAGACCTTTTGTTAATCAATATTTCTTTTAGACCTTTTTCCTCCCATTTTCTAAAATACTCTAACATTAATAATTAATGAATTAAAACTTATAAAAAACTTATAAAATAAAAAAACACAACAAAATCAATTCGTAACCTAAACAAATCATTCAAAATTTACCTTCATCATTAACTTACATTCATCTCAATTCGTAACCTAAACAAATCATTCAAAATCTACATTCATCATTAACTTGCATTCATCCTACATTCATCATTCCTAACCCAAATTAAAAAATCCTACATTCATCATTCCTAACCCAAATACAAAAAAATAAAAATAAAAAGAAGGTAATTCGTCATTAACTTACATTCATCCAAAAAACAAAATAAATAAATAAAAATAAAAGAGGTTTTTTTGAACGGTCAGATTTTTTTTTAAAAAAAAAAAAAAGAGTTTTATGCGGGCGGGTTGGGCGGGTACGGGTCAAACCCGCAACCCGCCCGCAACCCGAAAATTAGATAAAATCCAAACCGCACCCTACCCTAATGTGTTTGCGAAACCGCCCATACATGCGCGGTTCGAATCGAGTAGGGCGGTTTGGGCGGGTTGGATGACCCTATGCCCAGCCCTAATTCTAGATCATCTTCTGGAAGCGTATAACAAACTAAACCCCACGTTTACTGAAGGCATGTTCGGGGACGAGTCCTTTTTTACTCTTGCTATAATCACTTCAACTGCGGTATAGTGGTACGGAAAACCCTTTTGTATAAAGTTTGAAATGGTGAATTGAGGTATAGTAGACCGATAATCCTGTAGTCATTTGGCCTTTTCATTAAGAGACTTTAACAGATTTTGAAAGAGGCCTTGTGTTCTTTGAAGAGACTTTAACAGGTTAACGACAATTTATTTTTTTTAAGAATTGTTTGGCTGATAACTTATCAATTTAATTAAAAAAGAAAGACTAACAAACATAATAAGAAAATAATATTTAATAAGAAGAAGTTAGAATCAAGAGTCAAGAGTTTTGACAAAACAACATTAAAATTGCCAAAACAACGTCATTTTGACAATTTTAAACCGTTTGAGCCACAAAAATTAGGGCCCCAAACATTTTTCTTCTTTAAAAAAATATATTTGGACTGATGGATTTTGTGTTCCCTGATTTGTCATGTTGTGATTTATTACAACAAAATCATTACGAGTGCTATAACTACAGAGGTTCCAGCTCCCCCACCCCCAATAATATGGCGAACAGGACAACAATTGCCATGTTTATTGGAATTAAAATCCTTCATTGCAAGTATTTTAGGAAAATTTTTTGAAAACGCTCCTGTGTTTCATAGAATATTAGTTGGTTTAAAAAAATAAAATAAATTATTTTCATATAAAAATACAACGACATAAAAATTGAGAATATTTTCAATCTTTTTGGAAGTGCCAATTAATCATATTCCTTTTCTATGCCTCGCTCCTACATGATTCATTCGTTCTTTAGTTTCTTCCCCTTTCCGGGGAGCCAAACAGGACCCCTCTCTGTTCACACGCCGGCCATAAAAGCTGAAAGTGGACCAACCAAGCACTGACCCTTGGGTTAGAGAGAGAGAGAGAGAGAGAGAGAGAGAGAGTGATGGAGGGTATAGAGCACAAGACAGTGAGCGTGAACGGCCTCAATATGCACATTGCAGAAATGGGCCGAGGCCCACTAGTCCTTTTCATCCACGGCTTCCCTGAGCTCTGGTACACGTGGCGCCACCAGATCGTCTACATGGCGGCCCAAGGCTACCGCGCCATCGCTCCCGACCTCCGTGGCTTCGGCGACACCACCAGAGCACCGCTCGGCGCCTCCGCCTACACAAACCTCCACGTGGTGGGGGACCTGGTGGCGCTGCTGGACGCCGTCGCGCAGGACCAGGACAAGGTGTTCGTAGTCGGCCATGACTGGGGTGCGATCATCGCTTGGGCTCTCTGCTTGTATAGACCTGACAAAGTGAAAGCGTTGGTGAACATGAGTGTTGTATTCACTCGCAGAAGCCCTAAGTGGAAGCCCCTTGCGGCCTTGCGTGCCGCTTATGGAAACGACTACTACATTTGCAGATTTCAGGTATGAATGTTTGCTCTTTTCATTTTCATTTGAATTTCAATACTAAATAGTTTGTGTTGTATATGGATGAATAGGTAATTTAAATGGAAAATCACTATTTATTAAATTGAATTTTGTGTGATTTGTTTGTAAATAGAGATTTGTATCTCTTTGGAAAAATAAAATAAAACAAATCAATGAATGCACATGTGAAAAAAATTTAAAACTAAGCACAGCAGCAATCTTCTGCTCTTTAAAGCCATCAAAATGAGATGATTATTATACTATTTTAATGTGAAATTTCTCTTATTATTCAATTTTGATCTCTATGCTTGCCTTTCGTGTAAATCTCTTGGAATTGTTGATTGATCCCCAAGGCCGTGTTTGGATCTTGGAGTTGCCGAGGGGGAAAAGAGAAGTAAGATCTAAGATCCCAACACAGCCTCTAGCGTTTATAGAAATGATAAGTGATTTACTTTTCATTTTTTTTTTTCTTTTCTGTTTTAGAAGATATGAATTACTTGTGTCTATCCAATTTTTTGTGGGTGAGAATTACAACAAAATGAATTCCTTAAGAAAGACTTTCTCATTTGTTGTTTCCAATAGCCTCTTTATGCTCTTCTGCAGCCTCATATGTGAGAGGGACTGATGCAGAATAGTACAAAAACAGAGGTGGAAATAACAGGAAACAGCAATTCACTTTGTTTTTCACATTTCTATCCAACTAAACAAAAGTAGGGAAATTAGATTCTTTTCCTTTTTCTTTTTTTTCTTTTTTCTTTTCCTTTTCTTATCTTTCCTTTCATAAATCCAAGAACCAAACAAAGTGGAACAATATTTGAAGGATTTGGAGAGCCTACAGGCCAAAACATTTATCAAATTCCCGTTGAATGTGTCATTTCATAAATCCTAAAATTTTGAATTGCTAATCCACTATGCTGCCTTTGCTACGATGACCACATTTTCTACCATCCGACCATTGTCCCGACAACGACCTTCAATATTACCATTAATGCCAAACACCATACGATGAATGTATGAATTAGAAGAAAAAAAATATTAAATGAATCCCTAAGATTGATGTTCTGGAGGTAAAAAATTTTATGATCTTGTCTTCCAATCCCAAATGAACCCAACTATCTATATGGAAGATTTTGGAGATGGACAGGTAAGCTGAGATAACCAGTCTGCACATAGAAGTAGAATTGCTTACATCTCATCCTCCCCAGACCACCCCCTCCTCCCCTTGCATGCCATCATGGGAAGCAAAGAAAGAAAAGAAAATTGCTCTATGATAGTCTCAGTAGAAATCAAGAAATTTTTCATAAATTAAACATATAATAATTATGGTTATTTCACAAGTTCCTGCTTGACAAAACCCCAATTTCATCTTCTTCAGATGTCATGGACTGAAAGATTGCTTAACTGTCTTGTAGGAACCTGGAGAAATAGAAGCTGAGTTTGCTGAGATGGGTACTAAAAGAGTTCTGAAGAATTTTCTGACCTATCGTAATCCTGGTCCACTGTTTCTGCCTAAGGGCAGAGGCTTTGGAGATTCACCTGATACTCCAATTGCTCTTCCCTCTTGGTTGTCCGAAGAAGATGTTGATTATTATGCTACCAAATATGAGCAGACTGGCTTTACTGGAGGTTTGAATTATTATCGAGCTTTGGACCTGTAAGTAGCTTCCATTCTTGATTAAATCTGAGTTTTTGTAATGTCTTATCTTAGTAAGACAAATAGCAATACAATATAATCTATATCATAAATAATAATAAAAAAAATTCACGTTTTCTTTTTTAAATTTTATTTTAAGATATGTCAGTTCTATTGGTGTAGGTTTTACTAAAAAGGTGAAGCTCCTTCCCAAATTGATTTTGATATGCATTATGGACCAAGTTTTGGTTCAAGGTCAAATCCACATGTTTTGCAATTCCCAATATTAATGAACATCTAAAATTATAGTCTGATTCAGCATAACACGGTACGAGTGCAAAAATGTTATGCACTTGAAATTTTTATCCCAGAAAAGCATCAGAATTTAGTATATGCTGTAAATTTAAACTTGAATTGTGAATTACATTTTGGATTAATCTGATTTACACATTTTGGATACGTAGCATTGTTGTTATAAGACCCTTTGCTCATGCGTTGTATGCTCATTTCTTTTGCTCTTTTTTTTTGGTTATTATTGCTGATAAGTAATTCTCCTTTAAGCAAAATATGTTTTGTTTATTGCAGAACCTGGGAACTGGCAGCACCATGGAGCGGGGTTCAAGTAGCTGTACCGGTTAAATTCATAGTGGGGGACCTTGACCTGACCTATAATTCATCTGGTACCAAGGAATACATTCACGGTGGTGGATTTAAGAGAGATGTGCCATTCTTGCAGGAAGTAGTGATAATGGAGGGTGTAGCCCATTTTCTCCATGAAGAGAAGGCTGACGAGATCAACGAACACATTCACAGCTTCTTTCAGAAGTTCTCGGCTTCTAAGCGTTGTTTGTTTTAGAGGTTCCTCTTGTGTGTGTGTTTGTGAATGCAGCAGTAAACTGCTATCCATTACTAGAATATTTTCACCGAAACTCTTCACTGCCTTTCCATATATAGTGGGTGGCGTTTATTATGTAAATACATATTGGAGGTGAACTAATAAGGTTAAATCTTTCGGTGACAAATTTATTGTTTCTTATTTATGTATTGCTATGTTACGTTGTTTTGAAGTGTATTGGTAGTTAATATCTTTGTGAACTTGTTTATAATTTTCTCCCAACTTTATGATTAATGTTACAGTTGTGAAATTTTTCATACATTGTGAACCACAAGGTTGTGTTCTTTCTTAGTGGTAGGATAACAAGTATATTATATAAAATACATATATTTTTTGCAAAAGTATTCAAAAATTTAAATATATGGTGTAAATTTAAATTTGTTGCGACGTGTAGAATGAAGTGAATTTGATAAATAAATTCAAAATTGTTTTAAGATTAGTAAACAACTCTTTAAAAACTCGGACTTCTGTAAGCAAGTCTTGTATCTTTCAACCAAACCCATACTCCCAATGCTTGTGTGGCAGATTCCTACTGGACTTCATTTGAGATGAGCTAAATTTTTTTTTTCTGGTACAATTAATTTCACTCTCTTTCCCAGCTTTTATTTCCACCTTTTTCCGAAGAAACAAACAAGACCCACTGTCACCATCTGTAACAAACTTGGCTGTTCTGGGATGAGAGGTGGGTTCACTCTCCCATCATGTTTGCGTAATATATGATATTGCTGATATGAACAGGTCTTTATCCAAAACTACCCATATACGTCCCCCACTTGAAAACAACTAAAAGGTAATAAATCAATTTCTAATATAAACATCCTCAAATATATATATATATATATATAATATGCGTTTTTAGTTTTAGTTGTTAGGTTTACACAATTCTTGAGCATAATCGAAGACTACTCTAATAACCGAAGTCATCATAATAGGTGTAGCAAAACAGCGAAATGACTACTGACCAACAACTATGTCATCTAGGGAATCAAGTTCTTTTCATGCTCTGTTTGTTTCAACATAAAATCACTAAAATAACTTGCAAGTCAGCCACAGAAGTGCATTCAGATTCTTATTTTACTATGCAAATGTAATGTCTAATACACAGTTTTGGGGGGGAATTTTTTAAACTTCACTGGTAAGGCTCAAGTACAATGACAATCACCATGTTTATTTGGTTCTCTCTTTTAAGTTCAAGCTGGTAAAACAGCATAATTTAATCTAAGCAAAGCTCGATTAACCTGGCATCAACCACCATGTTGATCTCAGAACTGAAGGGTTGCAGCATATTAGAACGCTATGTGAGAACCGCAGTGTGTAGTGGATGCCTCTAGCTCAATTTATCTGGGGTCTTTGGCGTTTTCCAACATCGAAGTGAACATCCAAAAGGTCTGTTATGCCGGCAGTTATCTTTTGGCCTGCTTTGACAGGACCAACGCCTTGAGGTGTGCCTGCACAAACAAAATCAAATGCATGAACTGTTTTTTTTATTCTCTCTTCTTTTTCTTTTTTGTCTTGGAATTTCTAAAAAGACCTGGCAAACTGCTTTTAAGAGCTCAATGTGCTGAGTTTTATATCTGAAAAAACATCTGGAAATACCATGAAGCCAAAAAAAAAAAACTCCCTGGTACCTGTTAGAATAACATCTCCTTCAAGAAGTGTCATGATAGAGCTTATGTGGCTAATCAAATAAGGGATCTTAAATATCATATCCTGGTTGAGCCTTTGTGTCGAATTTCTCCATCTACCTGAGAAGAAGAACAAGCATTCAGCAATCAGTTTGGAAGTGCTAAAATAAATTTAAGAAACAAAAGGCACAAGAAACAGAAGGAACTACAAAAAATGATACCTTTAGCCACAATTCTAAGTCGTGTGGATCTGGCACGATTGATCCGGGTATCTGCATAAATAAATTTTGGCTATCAACTAATATAGTAAGTTGGAAGACCCGTGAAACTAAATATATCCACATTACCAATTCTTCATGCCTTGGCTGCAAGCCTGCAACTAAATACCTGAAGCCCCTATTCATTTAGTCCATGTAGACATGACACCACCCAGTCTGATTTTAATTTCTCAGTAATCAAACTTCAAAATGAAATTGGAAGTAAAATAATCTAAGAAAATAAACAAGACTACACAAGATTGTAGTTAGTTTCTTACAACAGAACTAATTGGTGTGAAGGTGTCCTGCCCTTTAGCTTTAGTCCAAGGAAGACCTGCAGACTGGCATATGAATGAAAAAAGAGCCGACATTATCAGAAAAGAAAAGGAATGATTGAGACAAGCACAGATATAGTTCTTTTTGGAGAAATAAAGGAAAGGAACAAAAATTACCACTTCATAGGAAAACCAGGTTTAAAAAAAAAAGAAAAAGAAAACACACACACACACACACACACACACACACAAATGGATTAAGCATCCAACTCCAGCAGAACTATATCATTCATTGACCATGCATCCATGTTCTGCATCTATTAAGATTCCTGGCAACCTTTTGAAAGTTGCTATGCATTGCATTGACTCCACAAAGAGTGATCTTTTTCATGCTCATAAATAATTTTTTAAAAAAGTAAGCCCAATTTAGTCTCCATTGGATAGGGGTCTGGGAGGGGATAGATTGGGTTACCTAACCTTTGGCATTATTTGCACTAAATGGTTGTCCTCGAAGCCACAACCTCAAGGTTGAGGAACCCACAACTCACAGCCTCATGCTTATAAATAAAAAGCATAAAAATTTCTGAATTTTAAGCAGCCTAAAAGGGAAAAAGAAAGAATTTGGGGGGAAGGGGGGCATTTCACCTTTGCAGAAGCTTGAATTTCCCTTGCAGTCATGTCCAGTGCAAGTGCATAACCTGTTAGACAGAAGGTCTATTCTGAGTTGAAATTTATTAATCAAATAAGTTCTGTAAAAACTCGACAAAGGAAATGATGTGGCCTACGCTATTTATATTGATAGGCAATGCAAATGTTTTATCCCTTTTCCCACAAAAATAATTATATAAATCTCATGACAAGTAAGAATTAGACCCATCAGCCATAACACTCCCCGGGAGGAGTAAAATGGGGCACTAAGCCATAGAACTTTTAGGACAAGATGCATGAGTACATGTTGCACACACTATAAGACAAACATGTGATTAGCTTAACAATTCTACTATCTACTACATGACATTTGAAACAAAAGTTTTGCAAAAAATACAAAGCCCATACAAGAAATGTCAAGCATGCTGCAGAAAACAGCATTGCACTCTATATTATGAACATAAGGATTTGTGAATTCCCAATTTCTATCTCTGAAGAAGCAGAGGATATGCCCCCATTCGTTGGTGTAGTCAACCAAATTCCCCAATAAGAGCACCATGTAATCTGTTATAGTTGGGATCTATGTCGGAAGAGGTCACAGGCAAGTTCATAATTTCTGTAACTGTCCCCTAATTGTTCCAATAACATTCAAAACATGAATTTGTGATTACTTGTGTATATGTTTTATTCATAATCACAGAATTATTTGCAGTCAAGGAAATACCAATCCTGACACAGTGGCTAACTCAGTTATAAGTGTATTCATATATAAAATTTGTAAGTATATTATGGAATCGAGTGTTAGAAAACATATCTCAGAATTCAGAGACATAATGAAGTATGCTTATTATGGAGAAGCATAATTTTTAAGATTGAATTGAGAAATTGAGTTAGTAGTACATATTCCTATGAAAGATCAAAACTACACCTCCAACATAGTCCATAGCAGTGGCCTCAGAAACATCGCGAGCTTTTTGACTGATTACAACAGCGAGCTCCACCTCATGATCCAGTGACTCCAATGGATGCGGAATCTCTATTGTCCCTCCATTTTCCAAGTAAGATGATGTGGGCTTCATAAACAACACTGGTTCCTGCCAAAGATACAGACAAACATGTTTACAAGTAAGATGGACTCTGTATTTTAACATAGGGACCACAAGGTATACACTAGCAAAAATTCTTAAATGGAAGTATGCTACAACATCAATTTCGACAGGTATAAACTAATAATAGAGAAAAGAATATATGAATAAACATGGTTTTTTTGCATCCACGTTGAATTACAAAAAATAGCAACGGTAAGACAATGTATTCACTACATTTTGTCATATTGTTAAAAACATAGAATCAACATTAAAATCTTGAACAATATATTCCTCAATAAAAGTGACCAAGTAACTAGCTAACCACTCCTCCACTTTCTTCTCTTATTTGCATATTAAGGTTTCCAATAGACAATAGTTATCATAAATTAATTTCTTCTTTTAATTTATTTTTTTTTCAAAATTTTGATCCCATATTTAATAGATATATAGAGGCTACCAGACAATTTATTTATTTATTTTTTTTTTATAATAAATTTAGACTATATTATTTTGTAATTACAGATATGAGAAACATTGAATTAAGCTAGACAATTAAAGTTCAACAATAGCTAGAAAACCAACTACCACCACTAGCTCAAACAACAACTACATGTAACCTCATAATGAGAGAAAAATAAACATCACAAAATATCAAATATGAGAACCCAACCACTAGGCCAAACCCTGATTTTAAAATTCTAGACTATGACCACTTAAAATTTGTAAGAATTTTTTCAAAGCCGACCCTAATTGCTTCTTTTTTTATTTTTTATTGACTTTAATCAGAACGAAACTCACTTGTACACCAACCAATTCAACATAGATTCAAGCTATTTTATCGGATTACAACATTGCATGCTTAATGAATATTAATTACAATTCATTTCTTCTTTGTTCTCTTTCTTTCATCGAATAGTATCTATTATGGTTACTTATTACTGATATTACTTGTTACAAAGAAAAACAGGGGACAAATCAGCATAATTTGTACAAAATTAATCGCTAATACCATTAATTATGCCAAATTAATATAGTATTAACCAAGGTGATCCCTCCATCATTGTAAACACGCACATATTCATAGAATTCATTAGAATTTAACAATAACTAGGTAAATTGTTGTTGTCTCGATTAATATTCAATTCTAGATCTGAAAGGAGATTTGATGAGAGAGAGTGCAGGGGGACCTTGGGAACGGCGTTGCCAAGTTCTTTGGCGTGAGCGGCGTAGTTGCGGCCGACGGCGACGATCTTAGTCCCGACGCTCACAAGTTTCTGATAAGCAGACGATGCGGTCGCCATGGTCGTGATCTCACAAGCTACGATCTTCGCTGTTCGTACTTGTACTCTCAGCAGTGACGGACTTGTACATACCATATATGTAAACATAGTGTCTATATATATATATTCGCTGGAAACTAGGCTACAGTGACGTCTATGGCTCTCAAACCATGGTTGAAATGCTGTGCTATTATTATTATAATAAATAAATATACCATGAAATTTGCTAAAAATACATATGGTTGTTTGTGCTTTGAAAATTGTATTTTGTTCCTTTAAATTTTTAATTACATAATAAATAATTTATTTTATTAATAAATTTTAAAGTCAATTAATAATTCTTGATATATATCACTTAAAAATTTATTTAATTTTATTATTATATAAGAGAATAATTTTAAATTTTTTTTTATTAATTATGTTGAATGAAGAATTCTAACATGACGATAATTGTAATTTTTAAAATTATAAGAATAATTTGTATTTTAAATAAAATTAAGAGGGTGCATTTATAATTTATCCTTTAAATCATTACCACTATATTGATTATAACGGGGAGCTCCACAACAAAAATTAATCACACAATCAAAGACAATATTCTCGGATAAGTGGGAAACCCACAAAAAAATGAGACTTATCTCATATTGTATTCGATTTTGTAATTGATTTCTAAGTCTTATCAAACATTTGTTGTGTGGTGGTGGTTGGGGGTGTGATTGGACTACCTCCCACCCTCTTCCAAGCAAGACCACTTAAACACATGGTCAACTATACAAGAAGAAGAAGAAGAGGCTATAATTGATTGTATTAGCTGTTCCAATGGAAAATACATAAAAACAAACAAATGAATGGTGTTGAAACCATCCAATGTATTTAAACAAGGAATCAAGACTTAAATTGAATCAATTTGTTTCAAGTTATGCACCGTCACAAACTGTTTCATTTTACCCCTTCTCCCCGGAGGCAAGTGGCGATGGCGCAAGACTAGGCATAGGTGTCTCCTGCTGGTGATCACTAGAAGAATGAGAATAATGAATTGTATCATTGCTAGATTCTCCATTTCTTGATCCGCAATTTGACCTGAAGGTTAATTTTGCAGCAATGGATTATAAATGAAGCTCAAAGAAATTGGCACTTGGTCTGAAACAATAGCCTCTTCTCAACATATGCAATTTTAATCATGATATTTGGAATAAATATTGACCCTATTTGGTTATGTTTTTGGTTTTCATGATTTTGAAAACAAAATCAATGAAAAGTTTATCATAGTTTCACTTTGATTTACAATCATTTCAAAGTATTCATAGTTACCGCAGGCGAAAGTTTGAGGGCTGGCTCATGCGCAAGGAGGGTCTTGGACACCACCCAGTGAAGTGAGTCACATTCTCAGATAAATCTGTACTGGACTGCATACAGATAAATATAACATGCCATCATCAGATTGATTATTAATTCAGCAAAATAAGATTACAAATTCAAAGATTGAAATAATATTTTCTAGCTATCATCTCAAAAGATTCTCAATTATAGGGATAGTTTTGTTACTTTTCAGCCATGAAGCAGAATGTAGAAAATACAAAAAAGTAAAAATAAAAACCACGCACTGATTCATGTACGAACACTGATTAAAAGCAACAATAATAGTGGTAGCAGTAGCAGAAGTAATAGGAGGATTTTGGTTGTAGAAGTTTATGGTGTACTTACAGTTTTCTTACTGGAACTTTGCACCTGACAGAGCTCAATGTTCCGGGCACCATGGCTCCTTTTTTCATTGACCAGAACAATTGCGCATTTGCACGTATAATATAGAAGTAGCACACCAAGAGAAAAAATCAATATAAATTCAATCACGATTGCTGATCCTAGAACTGTACCACACATAATGAAACAAACGTGAGTTGACTAATACTATATATTTTGGCACAACTAAAGACAAATTGTTGAGAAAAATCATGAAAAGACTTATAGAAACAAGGTCACTGGTGAAGAATATGTTTAAGATTCTAACTGTGAGTTTCAACTTACAATGAGCTACCAATGATTTCATTGGTCTTTTTCTCATGAGATTTATGTTAGCCTCAGCAAAAAGAGGCATCGACATCTTCTCCGCACAATCTGGATAGCACCCATAGTTTCCCATATCATTTATTTTCACCGTTAAAACAGCACCATATCCTTCACCCTGTTCATGAAACCCAATTAATTTACAAGAAAGTATAATCCTAAAATGTATTTGACATCCCAATTACAGCCCCCTTTGACAGAGCAGTTTGTTTCCTAGTATGTATTTGATTTGACATAGGCCAACGGTAAAACATGATGAGTACAACAATATTGAACGAACATTATTCTTTTACTATCACCACTGATGTACTAAATCGCTACTTACCCGTTAATGATGCAATGAACTGTAAAAGGAGAGTAAAAGGGGGAGAAAAAAAGAAAAAAAAGAGCTTCACGATTAATAAAAAAAAATGAACTAAGATCCACGATCATATTGTAGCAGTTCACTCACATTATACAACAGTTGCTGCATTATACTGTTGCAATCATTAACTGTTCCCCGCAATCTAATGCCTTTTGCTTCAACCATAAAATGTTGCGAGATGGTAACAAATGTCTGAAGCGGCTGCCATTGATAACTGTTCTTTAACTTCAGCTCAGTTGTACTGATGAGCTCTGCAGGTAGTTCGGTAGAAAAAAATCCAGAATTCACTTCCAGAGAAAACATGACCAGAAAGTGAGACTTGTTCCCTGAAAATCAACCAGAGAATATTAGGACTAGGTCTCATGAATCTAATTTTAAAAAATACCCTAATAGAATTTCTCCACTTATGATATAAGCATTTCAAAGAGGATATTTGCTTCAAATAGTATAGATTTCAGAGGAAGCAGCAAGTGGTATTCCAGTTCCTATTACTAGTGCCCCAGAGACTCATGTTCCATGTAATACAAAGTTGGAGCTTGATCAGGTCAAATAATGGATGCAATAACCTTATTTTTGAAATTTAATAATAGGGAATATTACATTGATATTTCGCACTTGACAGTTTCCACCTCAATTTGAAGTAGCTCACTTAAGTAACAGAAGCATTTGAATTTTGATACTACATGATCATAACCACTTTCCTAGCAAGAGATACCCATTTATGTAATCACCATGAAGACACTCTCTTAATCACCTCATTATATTGTCATGCTCAATTCATATTGACTGTCAATTTATTGTTGGCATATTAATTTCAAAATTTTGCAGTATGTTTCCTTTCATTTTGTGTCGGCACATGTTAAAAAATATTCATCTCCCAAGTAATATGCTAAGAGACTCAAATAAAATTACCAGGGTAGTTAAAAAGATCTGGATCCCCAATGGAGAAATCAAACGTATCTCTTTGCCTATCAAATATCAGAAGTCCTTGATTATTCTTCTTCTCCAAGATAATAAAATCTGGGACGTTAATGAATGGAGGATCATTGATTGGTTCCACAAAAATTGGGACATCCAAATCATTTACTCCGTTTCTGTTCATGGTAGAGACATGGATCGTATCATCACCACAAAAGTTCTCATTTCTGATCAAAGGAACCAAATAGAACAAGTCACTGAGCATACTTGAGATAGTAAACAAATACAATTTGAAAACATGAGAGAGATAGAAATAGGGAGAGAGCTAATGAACAGCCTTGAAAATGGTAAGAAGAAGTGAAACATACTTGTATTAAATGGAAAGAAGAGGTGAGACATACCTCAAACAATTTTTTCTCTTATGATAAATTATTCCAAGTTTCTTTCTTTTTTCTTGTTCCCTGGTAATCCTATTTATTTTGTCAAACAGTGCACATTTCCAGGAAAACAAGAGCATTCAACAGTTTCAAGAATATGCATTAAGCTTTTTGCAGCATTTGTGTCATAAATATGTTGTCTAAACTTCCTAACATTCAATCCCATGTATTATGGCTGATCTTGTAAACGCAAGTTTCCTCTTAGATTCACAAGAAAAAGTTGTTCAAAAAAGAAACACTCCACTAACCCAATCTTGCTCTTACTACATCAGCATCTCTTCTCTAATCTCCCCCATCCTAAGAATAATAGAGCCTACATAGTGAATTCTCTCTCAACAATGTTGAGTTGGATCAATATCATAAAAATCAGTACTTATGCAGGTAAGCTGTCTAATATCAATTGATTGTCAAGATTTGGAGGGGATTTCACAAGAGGCTTATAAAGGACAAATTAACTGAATCACGAATGCTCAAAAACATACTAGGATGCCAACACCATTCTATCCAAGACCAATAAAATATATCATTTAGTGAGGAATACCCAAGGTATTGGATTGACTGAAGGGCGAAATTGATCATTTCTAAACGGCCCTCTAATATTAGATCTGTAGCCTTTCCATCCCCTTTTCTTACAGAAAGTTCACTCCACATTGGCTGCCAAAACTGTATCTGCATAGGAGAGAGAAAGACGGTTCCAGAGCGTGCAATAAGAGTAACAGAAATCGTTTCCATCAAATCCGAATATATTATCTCAATGCCAGGGAAACCACTGCCAATAGAGCAAATTTTGATAATAGAAAAAAAAATGGAGGAAAAAAAAAAAGAAAAAGTCCTGGTCAAAGGAAATTCTAAAAAAACATGCCTGAATTAAATTTCTAATTTTCCAAATAAGTTCAAAGTATAGAGTGTGTTACCCAAATCTGGGACTAATTACATCTTCAGTTGCTTGCAGCTGACTTGGAAAGGAAACAAACTGTGGTGGGATGCTGTGGACAGATATGTTTACAGCACCAGAGGCAAGATTGGAATTTGAATCAGATACAGTGTACAAAAAAGAATCATTCCCAACAAATCCTTTATATGGTGTATATCTTAAGAGCTGTCCATACTGTAGTAGTGAACCATGACCTGGCTGCCAGGATATGACATGTCGGAGTAAATATACTAAGAATCATAATTAACAAGTTCACTTGTAAAAGAACAGTTGCTTCTAGCTTCTAATCTTACTTTTGAAAATTCGACTATACATGCATTGCCACCAGCAAAGTAATCATTTTCTGTGGCATCAAAACCAATTGACTCATCCTCCCAAACAGATACTGAATCGTCATAGGCTCTAGGAAAATATTCACCTGATGGGCATAAAAATAAGTCGATCATTAAAAGAGCTTAAACTGGAACTAAAGTATATAGATCTAATATTCTGAAATGATTAAACATACAAGTACGTACAACATCATGTAAGTATAGGAAACTTTTTTTTGTGTATTTTCTTGTCTACAATTCAAATAATTAACATTCTGGATATGAGCATTATATATGCAGCCAAACAAAAGAATGTTAATGAACAATATGATGGTCAATCAAACTATTGGCATGTCACTAGGCCATCGATGATAAGATTCAAATGCTATGGTGTACTTCATTATTCTGTTTCGTAGATGATAAAGAGTTTTTGTGTTATGGTGTTTCAATTGTAAAAGCTTGGGTGTGTGGCATGAGAACATAAGGTGCGCAGCTACTTCATAAAGTAATGACAGAGGATAGGTCTTCCCCAGTCCCCATTTCCCAACCTATCACTAAGTTAGGTGGCCCCAACAATGGTCCAAATATGTTAATGTTTCTATCAATTCCTGAGGAGCTTAAATTATGCATAAAAATTACTCCCTCCATCTCATTTTGTTGGTCCACCTTTCCATTTTAGTCTATCCCAAAAGTTGTGTCCACTTTCTATTTTGGGATACTAAATTTTGTTAGATTTCCAAAATTGCCCCTTATAAATCATTATAAACACATTTTAAAATTCAAATAGAAGGGCAACGGTGGGAAAAATATTTCAAAATTTGAATTAAAATGTAATGATTGCATGTCTCCTTAATAAGTTAGATTTTCTATAATGGACAAACAAATTGGAATAGAGGGAGTAGCTAAAAAACATAAACATGCTGGTGATCTGCTCAAACAGCATCAACCAGATTCACATTCTTCTATCACACAGCCCAACATTCAAGAAGTGACATAGGTTTATCATTTCTTACAAGTGGAGGATGCAAATATCATAAATTTCATTGCCATTTGAACTTACTACTGTACACATTCACCCCAAAAGGACAGGGCAGGAAATGCTTGCCATCAAACGAAGCACACATCTCGTAAGTGCCAACATGCTTTGCCAGATAGAAGCCAGTGTACAAACCATCATTGTCATTGACAAAAATCCATGTAGAGAAACCAGATTTGTTAATTGAGGCAATCTCTAGTTGTAGCTTTGACTGTTGTAACAATACAGGGTTAGAAAAGGAATCCACGAGCTGCACAACTATTTCATTTTTTATCATCTTTGGCACTTTTGGTGCAAATTTTACTACTCCAGAAAGGAATGTATTAACCTCACCTGCAGAAAATTAATGAACCTATCACGGGTATGACAATAATATAGGAGACAAATGTATATGCAAATGCAAGAACATGCAGTCATCATTAGGGGATTTCAACCTTCCAAAGGAATAATAACAACAATTGAGAAGAGCATGTAAAGATATGAAATATTTGAGTATGGAGATATATGCAATCATAATTAATAATTCCAGCTAATCTGAGATACAAGAATAAAAGACTTGTTCCAATAAGTAAAAGTTCATTATCTTGAACTCATTAATATCCTCTTAAATGTAGCTCAAGGCAACAATGACCCATTGTGTTTTATTTTGTGAAACATTTCAGGGCAACATTTACAAATAGCCTCTGACCTTGGCCGAATCATCCAATCATATGAGATTGTATGATAATTAAACAACCTTATAATTAGGCAGCGTACATATATTGAACAATGCTCTATTTCACGATCCATTTTTAAGATCCAAGGTACACCTAGAGCATTTGTTCCAACCTAAACCATAGACACCTGAATACCTAAATCTCACGCAAAACTCAGGCCTTTCCTCAAGCCCAAAGGACCAAGGTAAAATGCCACCATAATTGCAATTACTAAACCTGTGAAGCATACTTAGTCCAGCCATCTAAATCATGGACTTCTCACAATGTGATAAATTCGCTCTCAAATGGTTTTGCTGCCATCAAAGATATAAAGTAACTGTTCAATATCCAAAATATATATATATATATAATATGACATGATATATAAAAGTACCTGCACTTACTTCCTTTCGGAATGGATGACCTCCATTCAGGGGAATATTTCCACAAAATACAGTAATATCATATATCCCACTCTTAATTGGTGTGTAAATGACATCAAAATAGCTAGCCCGGATTTTCCAGTGCTCAATGGACTAAATGAAGAACAAAGTGTTATCAGTATCTGAGTCATATATGTTTGAAGGAAATACATACATGTATCACTTACATTGTTAACTGGGTTAACAGATGGTGCAGAAGCAGTTTCCATATGAATGACAATATCCTTGGTCGGTTCTCTAGTGAACCAACTACCTGTTTTGTAGATCAATCTTGTCACCGTCAAAGTAACAAAAAAAATAATTGTCAGATGGAAACAACATAATAATTGTTAATGTTTGTACCATTCACATTCTGAATTGGATATATGCTTGATTGTACATAATAGGAATCAATTTCCCGCATTATCTGTACTTGAAGCTTCTCTAACTCAACTGGAGCAGGATACTGATATGCATCTTTCAAAACAACTGAAAACCTTGCAACTTCGCCAGCAACAGAATCATTTAAACCAGATCCGTTCACAATGCTTTTCATTCCATCACAATAACCTATTCAGATTCAAGTATTCAATCATTAAAGTAGAAACTGAAGAGTAGAGAGATGATAATCACTATAAACCAGATTTTTCAATTCAATCAGGATCAGCAATGCCCGTTGATTCAAGATGAATAAAGAGGCACACCTATAAAGACGGTAAAATTATATGGCATATTGGATATGGTTTTATTCTGCTCCTTATCAGAAATCATGAGCATGAAGTTTCCTGGTTCCTCTAGGCTAAAAGAAAACACCTGAATACCCGGTACCACTTCTTTGGAGCTCAAATCTGCTACAGGCATGAACAAATTTATCCCCTTTTCAATAACTTCAACATCAAATTGATATAGCCCTGGAACAAGGTTCCCATATTGATCCCGCTGGTGTATAAATATTTCCATCTTAGAAAACAATTGAAAGAAATTTGTTTCAATATTCCAGTTTGCCACACAATTAGAGACATCTAACGCTCCTGTTAAAAGCAACTTCAAGAATCAGATCGCTGAGAATAAAGACACTCAAAATATGGAACAAATAAGATTGACACCCAAAATAATTTCATGAAATGGGATCCAAATTATTTACATTATTGGTCTTCCAGCAATGTATAACATGAGAAACAGAATACAACTCATGAATTTTTTTTTCCTTGTTTGAATAGAACAAGTGTCCCTGGTAAAGAACAGTAGAAAAGAAGTAGACTACACATGAAACTACATGACTGGAAAATAGCATGCAAAAAAGAAGTTAAACCAGGACATTTGATTAATTAAATTATACTGCAATCAAACAGAAAAGAAAATTTCATGTCCTCACACTGCAAATTAATATTGCGTGTGATATTAATATATTCATCTTATTAACTTCAGTGTCTTGCAATACATATCATATATAAGATTCCAAGTAATCACCTGGATTCACCTTGAATGGCAGAGGAGAGCCATTCAAGCTTTGGTTTTTATCCTCAACATGAAGTAAGAGGGTTCCAGCTGAGGCTGCAGTGAACTCAAAGCTGAGATAGCCAACGTCATTCCATCCCATGAATGCAATGTTGAGCACACTCGCAATGGAACCATTTACATAAGATGCAGACACTGTAAAATTGAAAGTACTTTGCCCTTCACTAGCTGAAGAGACATTATTTCTAAATGCATCTTTAGGAATTATCAGAACTGTGGCTTTAGTCCCAGCCACAAACTCATTCATCTCACCCTTCCAGGAAACCACACAAGCCATCGGATACATTTTCCCTTCAATCAGACAGCAGCATTTGCGTTAAGAACTATTTTAAAATCCAACCAACAAAACCAAATTCCACAACAGAATTTCATTGAACGTGGTTTAGATATAAAAGCACACAACTCAAAACATATTTTGAAGCTTTGTCAAACATTTTTTTATTTTTATTTTTATTTTTTATAAAGAATTCCCGTAATCCAATTAATTTAAAACTACAAATCCAGTAAATAACTGCTGAATGGTTTTCAAATTCAACCCATCTTCTTCATTCATCAAACAACCCAAAAGTTTAGATTTAAAATTGCAAACACCACTAGTGATTTAAACAATTGAGCATCAAAGAAGCAAAAAAAATAGCACTGGGGAGAGAGTCAATCATTCAACTGTCATAATAGCGACTTGAGATACGAACCTGGTGTGACTCGAAAATGTAGCGACGAGTCTAGAACATTGAAATGGTCATCAGTAACAAGCACATTAAACAACCCAACCATAATCGGAACGAACGAAATCCTCCAATCACTGGGGTTACTATCAAAATTAAAAGAAACCCCAGAAATCAAAGAACTATTGCCCATCTTCTCATTCACCGTAATATTAGGATTAAAAGCATATTTGTACTTGTCTCTCTCATAATTTCCCAACAATTTAACCTTTATAGTTGCTATATCACCAGCCAAAAATGTGTCTTTGTCATCCAACCAACCAAAAGAAAAATTGGGGATTGGTACATTTTCTGCAAAATTCAAATCACTCATGCCATCAAAACACAATGACAAATATATATGTATGTGTGTGTATTGGAAGGGTAGTGAGAAATACCTGAATCTGCGAGTTTGGAGAGAGAAAGGGTCAATAGTGAAAAAAGTGTGCATAAGAACATGTGAGACTCCATCCTTGAGATAGATAGAAGAATGGGTTGATACAGTGTAGAAATGGGAATGATTTGAATAGAATTTCTGGAGGGGTGGTTAAGGCCACGTGAGAGAGATGGTTGAAGTGGCAGTTTCTTAACTGCTTGTAATTATACTTATTTTTGTTTTTTTAGGGTTTAAATTTTTGGGGAATTGACTGGTAAATCCCCTTTTTTGAACTTATGGTGTGAATAGTCCCAAATGTTTTCTTATGCACTATTTGATCCTAATGTACATTGAATGACTATAATGCCATTAAGTTAATACTAGTGCGTGGGTTTTACTAAAGTGACGGGGGGATGTGGTATGCTGATTACGTTGGTGGTACTGTCATACACTGTAAGTCGCCCAAAACGGTGCCCGACCCGTTCAACGTTTCACTCCCCCAAATTTGGAAACACCACTGAATTAGGTATGAAAGTTAATGTTGCCCTAAAATTGAGGGTTCGTAAACGGTGTTTCGAAATTCAAATTCAGTCAATACTTACCCACGTTGTAGATTTGGTGTGGCTTTACGACGATTAGGAGATTCGGTTCGTTGTGTCTGGAGGATTTGTTGTTGGGTAAACCCTAAGAAGTGGTGTGACGTGACGATCGTGCGACCACAACGGAATATTACGACGAAGGAATTTCTTACTCAGACTCGTCAACGATGACTGGTAAACTTGATTAAATTGTTTTACGAATCGGAATATATGTTCCGATTCGTGTTTTAAAATTTTTTTCTAAATGGCATCAACGATGAATGGATTCTACAGTTGTGGATGTTGATTGATGTTACGTATGACGTTTTTAAGTGTTGATTATGTTTGGGAAAGACAGATTGTTGTTGTGCGTAGTTGTCTACGTGGGTAGGTGTGTGGTGTCGCTGTCATGAAGAACAACTGTATTGCGTAGTGAGAAGCTGAGAGTGGTAGGGTGTGTTAATAATGCGGTGTGTGGGTAGGTGGTCCTTCACTTCTTGTTGACGTGGTTGTGTTGAAAATAGTTGAGTGACTTTGAGTTGTGTGTGGGGCATATGTTTGCGGGGGTGTGTGGATGTCACTGTGTTGTTTGGAATGGGTAGGGTTTGTCGTCCCACGTTTAATTTGTGTTGATGTGACGGGAAAGATGTTGTGGGGTTACGTCGTTTATTGAATTTGAGAAATTTAAAAATTATGTTGTGTTACGTTACGTTTCGCATTGCTATGGCACTTCATGTGTTACTGTATGATATGTAATTTCTGTACATTATTTTAAAATAAATTAGTAATTCAAAATGTTATGTCAAGAAGTCGTAAATGTTGTTATTGTCATTGGTTGGACGGATTGATTTTTTTTTATGAATTAAGTACTTGCTGCTATGAAGTTATTTGTTGTTGTAAATCATGTGTGTGTGTTGTTGACGTGTTATAATTGTGTGAGTTTGTTACAAATTTTTTTTTATTATTTGGTGTTTAAATTGCAGGGGGTAGGAGGACAAACAGTCCGTGACGCGTTCATGTGAGCGTAAACGTCAAGATGCAGCCAGGAAGATGTTGGGGAATGAACTGAGGGTACGTAAACAGGGGCGGATCTTGTTCAAACAGACAAAAATCGTTAATCGTCCAAGTGTGACACCGAAGAGTAATCGTTCGAGGCTGAACTTCCGGTCGAACATTGCAGGCGTTGTGAAGTTAGTCTACGTGCTGAATCTGCGAGACGAACACGTTGTTCACCTGAAGAGGACACCGTTCTGGTTGATGTTTGAAGCGATGTTGGTAAATAAATTGGACCATGCGGACTTCCGCAAAGGAGATGACCTTGTGGTAAATATAATCCGGACATACAATGCGCGGGACGGGATGTTTCATGTTGGTGGACGACGTGTGGGCATAAGTGATGAAGACATCAAGCTGATATTTGGGATACAGTGTGGGATTGGTTGCCTTGATTTGACTCCCCGACCTAAGCCACCATCAGATTTTGTACAGCGTAGATGTGATAACACTAGTCGAATAACCTCGAAACTGATACGGACTCTACTAGTCGAAGCTGCGGAGGGCAGATCTGCGCGGGATGTGGAAGACACTGTGAAGCTGCTGTGTTTATATGCTTGTGGGAAATTATTCTTTTCGAATTCTGGAGAAACAATCAGCTGGGCTCTAATTCGGTATGTGGATAATTTGGATGCAATAAAAACCTACGATTGGACGGGGGCAATACGTAGCTCGTTGATGAGTTCGGTGAGGGAATTTCATCGAACACCTGAAAAAGTAACCGGATGTGTTGTAGCGTTGATTGTAAGTTTGTTTTTTTCCCTTCATGTGGGTGTCACATTGATTGCAACTGTTTTATTCTGTGTTTTACATGGTGTATTCATGCTGCTAATATGGATGTTTTTGTTTTATGTGTGTGATGTGTGGTACAGTATTGGCTCTGTGAACATTCAACGATCATAGCCCCAAAATCTGCTGTCGCATTTCCGAGGTTCATGAAGTGGGATGTCGCCACATTAGTAACAGCGGCGCGTGGGGTAAATATGGCAGGGCATGTGGATTTTCAGGTAATAGTAAAAATTGAAGTTTTCATTGCATTATGCGGGCAATGTTTTATAATTGTTCATAAATTTGTTATGTTTTTGTTTTACAGGTGAATGTTGGACGATTGATTAAGGAAGACTATGAGGTTAAGTTTTTTGAGGTTGATGGGGTAAACTGTGGTGGGAGTGATGGGAATGCGAATGAGGAATTCGGTGGTGGTAGGCATGAGGATGATTTTGTTGATATGGGAGTAGAAGTAGAAGGTGGAGGGTGTTGACGAAAGAATTCGTGGTAGAAATATAGAAAGGGCCTCGTCTTCAGTCCGTTTTGAAACACCAACCAGGGATGTTCCACGAAACGCTGGTAAGCAGGTAGTGGATGTTGGGATCCACATCTGCTACGCTACGGAGAAAATTGTGGAGCTTGAAATGGAAAACAACCAGAAAGAGAATGTGGTTGCAGAGTTGCGTGCAGAAGTGGAGAAACTGAGGAAGGCGAATGAGGTGCAGACGTTGCATCTTGTTGGAGGTTTTGGTAGCTTAATGCAAGCGAAGGATGAGGAAGTAAAGAAACTGAACAGTGAGAATGCGGAATTGCGTAGGGCGTTGAATGTTTTGGAGGATCAGCTGGCGGAGCGTGAAGTCCATAATGTGACACAAGCTTTTCGTAATGTAGATGTAAATACTGAAGGTGTGAATGGCATTCCTGGCGGAGTGTTTGCAGACGTGAATGCCACTCCCAGCAGAGTTTTCGCAGTGACTGGGAATGAAAATCCAGTATGGGATGTAACGCCAGTAAGGGAACACACAATCAGTGCTAATGAAATGCGTCGTGGTGTAATGCCTGGAACAGAGGTGGTGGTTATAAGTCCAAACTTGGCAGAAGGTGGTAGGTTTAACTGTGGGAGAAGTTCTGTTATGTGGGATGTGAAACTAAGAGGAAGGAAAGGGTTAACACTTACGGGGTTTGATTGCGTGGGTGTAAGTGGTCAAAAGAGTAAAGCGACCATGGTGCCACATCATTCGTCGATGAGTACTGTAGTCATCAATCCCAGAAGTACTGGTTGCGCAGATGTAATTGATGTTGATGAAGTTGACGTCCAACCGAAGAAGAAGTCAGGATTTGACATGAACAACAGACACACGGTGTGGAAAATGTTGACAGCTGCGGAGAAGAAGAAGATAACTGACGCATACAACAGGGATGGTGATAGGTATGTACAGAGTAATTGTTTTGCATTATCGTTGCTAATGTATTATGTTTTTTTGGTGTAATGAGATGTGGTGTGTGTTGTGTGCAGTGCTGTGATGTGGGATGGGCAGGGGCATGGTGTTGCTGTGTATTTTACCGATGTGAAGTCGCTTGTTCGTCAATCTGAGATACGGGGCAATGTAAGATGCGGTTGGGTTTTTGTGTTTTTGTTTGGTTTTTTTTTTGGTTTTTTCCCGACTAAGCAATAATGGAACATGTTTAAAATTTGCAGGTGATCGATGCGTATGCTGTTCTGCTAAATGCTGACCAGGAGAGGATAAATGAGGGCGTTGATGCTGCAGACAAATCTTTTTTCTTCAGTAGCATCTGTCTAGTAAGTTTGTGACTGCAATTGATGTGTTTATTTAAGAGATGTAATAATGTGTAACATGGTTGATGGTGATGCAGGACATGATGAAGAACAACAACGTAAGGTCAAGGAATAGGTATGTGTTGGACAACCTGCGTGCAGCTAAGCTCTTCCGTTACGTGCATTTTCCGCTTTGCAAAGACGCACATTGGACGCTGGTCGTGTATGACACTGAGGATGGGAGCTGGAAGCATTTTAACTCAATGAGGCCGAGGAGCGGAATTTTGGACGTACACTACAATGAGGCACTTTATCTGGTGAGATTTGATAAATGTTAAATTGTGTGGGTGTGTGTTTTCACATGAATACTTTGTTGGCTGATTTGTGTATGCGTTTTTGTAGAAAAACATTGTGTCAGAGGTGCAGAGGCAGACCATTGGAAATGACTCGATTGACACACAGGACTGTGACCCCCCGTTGGAGTCTGTGGTGGACTGTCCACAACAACGTCCCGAATCGTAAGTACTTTTTCTCTCGCTGACAAACATATGAAGTCCAGTTCATGAATTGTTACTATTTGTATTTATGACATTAGTAATATATGATCTGGAATTATTGGACAGGCTTGACTGTGCTATACTTGTGTGTGCTGTAATGCGCCAATATGTGCGCCATGTGGAAGTAGGAAGATCACTACATGGGGGCAACTGTAGTGTGTTGCGGGCAATCATGGTGAAGTCGTTTGTTAATGATGAGGTGCGTGGTTTGAAGAACGACGTGGACTGACTGAGGTGTACGCACATGTGACGCTTTGACAGTGTGTAGGGTTGCACATACATTGTTTTGTTGGGGTAAATATTAAGTTAGACTATGGGTTTTGCACTTTGTGTACGTTGCGGTGCGCATGTTATTTACTTTTGGGAGACGCACAGTATATTATTTTAGCACATATTATGGTTTGTTAATGTACGTAGATTATTGTCGTGGATGGTTTGTCGTGAATTACCGCATGACGGGCTTACACAGAATTTTGTATGAAGTTAGTGCGAATATTTTTTGGGATAATGTTATGAAATGTGGATATGGCTATTCTATGTAATGTATGCGTCTTGTTATGAATGTTGTGCTTGTCTGCGTAGTATTTGCTTGTTGTGTTTGTCTGATATATTTGTGAACTGTGGGCATGTGTGAATGAGTGGAAGGGGAATGTGGAGTTAAAGTGAGCAATGTAACGGGGATGTGGAGTTGGAGAGGGTTTTGTTTTAAGTGCGGTGTATTGTGGTAGTAAGTTTCATAGTTGTGTGTGTTGGAATTGGCATGTCATGTACGGTACAGAAACGTTTGTTTGCGTGCGAGAGTGTACAATATTATGAAGCTATGATGGTGATGGTAATGTGTCAACCAAGACAGGTTGGCATTGGTTTAAACATCAGTTACGTGGCATTTTGTTTAAAGGGAATGAATTACTGCATATCTCGTTGACCATGATGTGGGATGCTGTTATGTGAGTAAATGTATATGGATTTTGATGATCAGTATGTGTTAGGAATATTTGAAGAACTTCCCCGCGACGATGGTGACGTTGATGTGGGGGTTTGGTGGGAAGAGGAGGTTCCGTAACTGCTATGTGCAGGTGTGGACACCACGTTTTCAAAAAATTTACTTGCTGAGTGGACGGTTGTAAGTAAGTCAGCTTGTAGGCAGAGGGAATGTATGATGTGGTCACACGCCAAAAATGTGATGAAATAAAAAATGTGGCGGAAGCAAAGTTATTCCAAAAAATATTTGAGTCTAAAATGAAACATAACAAAACGTGTAAGCCAGTTGTAGTTATATGCGAACACGCAGCATTCATATAATAAGTTATTAAGGAAATAAACTGTATGTGAATATCACATTCTTATTTAATGGTATGCACGAAGTACGCAACGACATGAAATAAAGCTCAATGAAATATGAATTGGGATGTCCAATGGATTGGGATTTTGTCTAAATAGGTTCTTTGCAGGTCTTCCTGTTGTGGTTTCCCATGCGACCACACCTTCCACACCGTATTTGTTGAACGTTCTCACCTTTCGACGGTATTCTCTTCTTCTTCGGCCTCCCCGGCGGACGCTTCACGTTTGGTGGGTAGATAACGTAGTCTGTGGGGTTGAACGGTGGTTTTTCAACTGTTGGTATTGGGTAGATTGTAGGTGCATACGTCAGACGGTATTCGGAAACATGGTACCAAGGTACGACAATGTCGTCAAGGTTTTTCCCGCTTTTTCGCACTGCGACAATAGCATGTGCACATGGGAACTCATTTATTTGCCACTGGAAACACGAGCATGTACGGCTGGCGATGTCCACCATAACAGATGGGAATGAGTGGACCTCGTACACGTCAATATTCGCCTGACTCACTTTCCATGCCCGACTTTTGTTGTAAGCTTCTTCCAGACGCGATTCCATTGTGGGACAAATTGCGCCAGTCCATGTGTGGGCTGACACCCGCCGCTTTGCCATTTGTCGCATAATCTGTCCTCTAATGCTGTCAACCATTCTGGTTATGGGTAAATTCCGTGCTTCGCGAATCCAAGAGTTGAATGACTCAGCGGCGTTGGAGCTCATTTCGCCGTACCGTTTACCTCTGCAAAGCCGATTGGGAAAAAATATGAGAAAGAGACGTGCTTGTTCGTGTTTGGTATGTTCTTGTTCGGGTTGGGTTCGTACCTGAAAAATGCGTTCGCCCAGTGTTGTGGATGTGCATCCGCAAGGAATTTTGTGGCAATGGATTTTCCAGATTTCTGGAATTCGTCGGCCTTCTGATTAAATGTTGTTATGGTGGGTGCGTATGCGCACTTACGGAATTTGCTGACAAGCCCAATCCGATGCATGCTGTTAACGTAACGTAGTTTGTCCCGTAGATTTCTCTGTAAATGTTGGAGGCAAAATGCGTGGTGAGATGTTGGGAAAAATGTAGGCATTGCTTCCATAAGGCCGACGTTCCTGTCAGACACAAACGTTAGTGCCCTGTCGTTGGGGACCACATTGGCAAGGTGTTGTAAAAACCACCCCCAATTGGCGTTGTTCTCAGAGTCCACAATGGCATAAGCAAGTGGAAACAACCCTGTTATGAATGATGAGAATATAAGTATAGTGTACAATATGTCCAACCATGCAAATAAATTTGTTTTGAAAAGTTACGTGGGTCACACCTTGATTACCGTCTTTCGCGGTGGCGGCTAGCAAAAAGCCTTTGAACCTGCCTTTCAAGAAGGTCCCGTCGAGGAAAAGTAGTGGACGACAATGATGAAACCCATCGATGCATGCTTTGAAAGAGATGAAAAAACGACGGAACCGGTAGTTGTTTTCATCGTAATCAATGTCTACATAACTCCCAGGATTGTATTGCATGACGGCGTCACGATACCAACGTAGTTGGTCGAACGATACGGAATGGGCGCCGAACAATTCCCCCCTTGCCTTTTCAACCCCTAACCACGCAACACGGTAGTTGACATCCAACCCGTAGTCATCTTTCAAATCTAAGACGACATCGGTTGGACGTGTGAGTGGTCTGTCCCGGACTCGATCTGCGATAATGTCAGCAACATATCAGATCCAACCCTAGGATGATTTGATGTCCGGACGGAAACACCGCAACTATGCACACTGTTCAATTTCCGAATGTAGAAAAATTGATTCGCTTTCAACACTCGAGCATGTACAGACCACATGCATCCCTTATCCTCCACCATGGAGCAGACTGCTGTGACCCGTACGGAGTCGTTCTTAACGTATTTGAAATTGAAGCCGAATTCCACGGCGTATTTGCACAATACCGTACGAAATTCGTGTGCGCCACCCTCAAAGCATTGACCAACGTGGGTTATTCCCCGCGCCCATGATTCAGTTAGTAGTACTTTATTTTTGTGTGGGCAGAAATCAGGCAACAAATCAACCTCATCATCGCTCTGTCCTTCGTCATTAACGACTATTCCGGGCACGGGGTTGGGTTGCATATTATACTGTCCGGTGGCAGTGCTTACAATGCCCACACTTCCGTGCTGATCAACCAACACAGAAACGTGTTGCAACCCGAACGATCGGGCAAGACTACCAAGGTTTTCCAAGTCAACATCATCTTGTAAAGTGAAACTGTTCAAACCTGGAATGTTGTACGACAATCCGACATTATGGGACCCAGCCCGCTGAACTTGGAACACAGAAATTCAACTAATTCGGCGAACGTGCCGTGATCCCGGAGATTGTAGGCTGCGTTAATGTTACGATAAGAACACAACAACATCAAACTCCCTTCCATGCCGTCTGCCAGACACTGCCATGGCGGAAAAGACATGTTATACACGTAACAAAACAATAAAAAATTGGCAACAAAATGAATACAGAAATAAAAAATAACAACATTGAATCGTCTAGATCCCCAGTAACGCTGTGGGGAGAAAGAACACCAAATGCAGAAACATAATACGACTGCAACAGCTCTCCCCCAGCAGCAAGAAGACAATGAAATAGATATAAACATAATATGTACCTGCAATGACAACCAAGAAATTTGACGACTGCAACAGCTCTCCCCCAGCAGCAAGAATACAATGAAACCCTACTGCAGTAACTCAATGAAAACCCTTCAGCCCGACCCAGGAAAAGATCACAAACCGGAAAATATTTGCTCCAACTTGCCAACGTGACATATCAACGTTTCCACAGAATATTGAGTCAATCCCATAATCCACGTGCATTCCATAACAGAAAAGGGCAAATCAGTCACCCCACGTCACAGAAAATTTGAAATAGGACTTTTCTGTATACCAAACATGTAAAATAGGACTTTTCAAATCAAAAGATTAAATTTAGGACCATAAAGAGTAACAGTTTGCCACATAGGACTTTCTGATAATTTTTCCTAAATTTTTTTATTTTCCAGTAATATTTGCATTCCTAAAAAGTATACTTTTTTTTATTTTTTATCTTTTTGAGTCACCGCACATCTCTACTCTTTTACATATTTTTTGTAAAAAATTAAAAAATATAATATTAAACCTTTTTTGCACATTTTTTTTTTTTATTCAAACATTTCTGTGTACTAGTAATTGTGATAGTCGGAGTGATTGTGGTGATTTGTTATGGCTGTGAGAATATCTTGATAACAATAATAATGTGGCAGCATTTACGAGGCTCTAATTTGATTTAATTTTTTTTTTTAATGTAAAATTTTGGGATTTAATTTGTCATTAAGGTCAAATTCTAGAATTCTTTTAAAAAAAATTCCCAAAATGCTTTCATCTAAATTAGCTCAATTTTCATTGAACGCTTCCTTTTTTTTTTTCCTTTTTTGTTCTTGATTTTCATTTTTATTGTATCAAATATTAAAAAATGTTTAAAATATTTTTTATCATATACAATGAATTTTAATGATATTTTTATAATTAAAAACCATCTTACGTGTACTATTTTAAAAGATAAGTCAAAAAATTAGACCCAAAATTTTAAGTTTAATGATATGACAATCAATTAGGATATCTAAAGCAATACTCTCTCATATTTTCTTAAATTATCAACTAATAATATTACTTATACATATTAAATTCAAAAAATAGATTTAAAAAATGAATTTATATATCATTTTCCATTTTAAAATGTAAGTCACTATTGCAATTGCATCATTCCCTATGAAAAATTTATTTAACATTACTTTTCTTCTCACTATATGTAATTTTTTTTATTTTATATTTTGCCTTTTGGTTAGGCCACATCAATAATTTTACTCGTAAAAAATTAAAAACAACTAAAAATGGGTTCACAAGTACCATTTTAAATATAATCCAATCTTATGTATCGTGAAATGATTTTCTAGATTGTCTAATTGGTGTGACTTGAAAATGTAGCGACAAGTCTAAAACATTGGTCATCAATAACAAGCACAAAACAACCCATCATAATCGGAACCAACGAAATCCTCTAATCACTAGGTTTATCATCAAAATTAAAAGAAACCGCATAAATCAAAGAACTATTTCCCATCTTCTCATTCACCACTTTGCTTGATTACAGTTTTCCAAAAATACTTTTTGAAAAATTCTACTTTTTGTTTTCCGTGTTTTTTTGTTTTTACTAAAATTTTTTAATATTTTAAGCAATTTTTTTTATTTTTTAGACATACTTAACATAAATATACCTAAAAAGTAAACAATTTGTGAAAAAAAAACCTTTAAAAATTCATTAAATACCAAAAATAAAAAATAAAAAAAAAAATACGAGAATCAGTACAATTTTTATATTTTTATGTATTTATTAAGTTTTTAAAATATTTTTTCACAAAATTTTTACTTTTAAATACATCTAAGTAAGGTGCATCAAAAAAAGTTTTAAAAAAATGTTTAAAATTTTAAAAATATTTACTAAAAATAAAAAAATACGAAAACCAAAAAACTCAATTTTCAAAAAATTTAATTCAAAAAAACTCAGACCAAACATAATTAGGATTAAAAGCATATTTGTACTTGTCTCTCTCATAATTTCCCAACAATTTAACCTTTATAGTTGCTATGTGGTATTTTGGGAAATTGGTAAAAAGTTGGCTTTTGACTTTTTAGCTAAAAAAGCTAACTTTTTGGGTAATGACTTGGGTAAAAAAGTTAGTTTTTTTTTTACTAAAAAAAAGCTAAAAGCTAGCTTTTTTTACTAGCCAAAAATGTGTCTTTGTCATCCAACCAACCAACAAAAAAGCAAAATTGGGGATTGGTACCTTTTCTGCAAAATTCAAAATCACTCGGGCCATCAAAACACAATAACAAATATATATGTATGTGTGTGTATTGGAAGGGGTAGTGAGAAATACCTAAATCTGCAAGTTTGGAGAGAGAAAGGGTCAATAGTGAAATAAGTGTGCATAATAACATGTGAGACTCTATGGTTGAGGAGAGAGAGAGAGAGAGAGAGAGAGAGAGAATAATGGGTTGGTACTGTGTAGAAGCGCGAATGGTTTGAATAGAATTTCTAGAGGGGTGGTTAAGCGTTAAGGCCGTGCGAGAGAGATCATGGTTGAAGTAGCGGTTTCATAACTGATTCGTAATCACACTTATTTTTGTTTTTTTAGTGTTTAAAATTTTTATTTTCTAGTAATATTTGCATGGAAAATGACTCAGAGCTCGAAATTGAAAGGCTCGAAACGGCTTGATTTTTTTTTTTCCTTTTCAAGCAAAGGAGCTCTGCACAAACAGAGGGAGAGCAGAGGAGAAAGAGGAAGAAGAGAGGAGAAGAGAAAGAGGAGGAGGCAGCACCACCGCCGCCGATCGTCGTAGCACCACCTCCTCGCCGATCGTCGCAGTCGCAGCACCACTGCCTCGCCGATCACAGCTCGTCGCAGCACCACCGCCTCCGCCGCGCCTCCGCCGCTCCTCCGCCACTGGTTGATGCCCCCTCCTGTCCAGTTCTCCCTTCTCCCTTCTCCCTTCTCCCTTCTCCCTTTCCTTCTTCTTCTTCTTCTTCTTCTTCTTCTTCTCCTCCCCTCTTCTTCTTCTCCCCTCTTCGTTTCTAATTGAACAAAAACACAGGAAAAAAAAAAAAGACGACACCAAAACGACGTCGTTTTGGTGTCGAGCCAAATTCGAGCCAAAGATTTCGAGCTACATAGCACTGCCGTATTTGCATTCCTACAAAAGTACAATTTTTTTTATCTATTTTGAGTCACCTCACGTCTCTATTTTTTTACAGATATTTTTGTAAAAAAGTTAAAAAATATATTTATTAAAACTTTTTTTGCACATTTTCTTTTATTTTTTATTTAAACTTTCTGTGTGCTAGTAATTGTGTAGTTGGAGTGATTGTGATGATTGTTATGGCTGTGACAGTTACTTGGTAACAATAACAATGGTGGCCTCATTTATGAGGCTCTAATTTAATTTTATATTATTTTTTTAAATGTAGGATTTAAAATAATCGAAATTAAAATTTTGGGATTTAATTTGTTATTAAGATCAAATTCAAGAATCTTTTTATAAAAAAAATTCCTAATTTTATAATTAAAAACCATCTTAAGTGTACTATTTTAAAAGATAAGTCAAAAAATTAGACCCAATTTTTAAGTTTAAGATGTGACAATCAACTAGGACATCTAAAACAATACTCTCACGTATTTTCACTAATTATCAACCAATCATATTACTTACACATTATTAAATCAAAAAAATAGATCTAAAAAATAGATTTATATATCATTTTCCATTTAAAATGTAAGTCACTATTACAATTGCATCATTCTTTATAAAAATTTTATTTAACATTACTTATCTTCTCACTATATATAATTTATTCTTTGTATGTATCATGTGGCCTCTAGATTGTCTAATGTGGTGACTCGAAAATATAGCGACGAGTCTAGAATATTAAAATGGTCATCAGTAACAAGCACATTAAACAACTCAACCATAACCGAAACCAACGAAATCCTCCAATCACTGGGGTTACTATCAAAATTAAAAAAAACCCCAGAAATCAAAGAACTATTGCCCATCTTCTTATTCACCGTAACATTTGGATTAAAAGCATATTTGTACTTGTCTCTCTCATAATTTTGCAACAATTTAACCTTTATAGTTACTATATCACCAACCAAAAATGTGTCTTTGTCATCGAACCAACCAAAAGCACAATTGGGAATTAGTACATTTTCTGCAAAATTCAAAATCACTCATGCCATCAAAACACAATAACAATTATATATATGTATGTGTGTATTGGAAGTGGTAGTGAGAAATATCTGAATCTGCGAGTTTGGAAGAGAAAGGGTCAATAGTGAAATAAGTGTGCATGAAAACATGTGAGATTCCATGGTTGTGAGAGAGAGAGAGAGAGAGAGGGGGGGAGAGAGAGAGAGAGAGAGAAGATGGGTTGTACTGTGTAGAGCGAGAATGGTTTGAATAAAATTTTTGGAGGGAGATAAAAAAAGGTGGTTAAGCGTTAAGGCCACGCGACAAAGATCATGGTTGAAGTGGCGGTTTCTTAACTGACTCGCAATTACACTTATTGTTGTTTTTTAGGGTTATATTTTTTATTTTCTAGTATATTTTTGTCACGACTCAATACTCAAGGATTAAATCGTGATAGCCAGTAATTGAAGTTACCTCCGACTAATTCTTGAACAAATCAATAAATGCGAGCGGAAGTAGAATTTAAGTGAGGGTACCAAAATAATTATCGAACTTCTATTTTTATTACAAATTTATTGATCAAAAAGGCCAATATTTACATAAACATAAACATAAAAGTGCCTATATAAGCACCATGACAGAGTGAGAAATATCTATACCAAGAGTATAAGAGACAAAAAAATAACCCATGAATAGTATGTAACCAAAATAATTAAGATAACCTTAGTCTGAACAAATAATCATTTAAGTCAGCCAAAACCTGAGATTATGTAAATAAATATCCATAACCACAGTACCGAACAGAACAGAAGTTACAGGAGTGACAGTCAGAACAGAGATACGGATTCAAGAGGTGGCTCGTACGGATTATAGAGGTGGCTCCCACAATAGTTTAGCACTTATCTCCGCACAGCATTTTGCTCTGCACCAGAAATCAACCAGAAATCAAAGGGTCAGTAGATTCATAACAATAGAGGCCCACAAAGTGACCAAACAGAGGCTAATGGTTATTTAAGTCTCCCAAGGCGTGGGACTCCCATGGTGATACTTACAAAACATAATTGTATATAAGGTCATTGTCAAATATTCTTTAAAATATAAACAAAGATATTCATGGGTTTCATTTTAAACAAACACAGTTTGAAAATTAGTCCACGTAACTGTTATATTTATAAAACATAACTTATAAAATATAATACTTGTATAAAATAAATTATGGTAAGTCAAAACATACGTAAAATATATTATGGTAACTCAAGGTATAATAAACTCACCTTAAAATTAATACCTCACTATTTTTTTCCACTATCAAAGATCTTATTCACTTCCAAACGTAACTTGTATTAATATAACTAATAAGATATAACTTGTATAAAATTATGGTAAGTTAAAACATACGTAAAATATATTATGGTGATTCAAAGTATAATATAACTCACATTAACATTAATACCCCACTCTTTCTTTCCACTATCAAAGACCCTTTTGACTTATTTATTTTTTCCTTCCTCTCTTTCCCTTTTTTTCCTCTCTTTCTTTCTTTCCTTTCTTTCTTTCTTTTCTTTCGAATCCGGATCCTCAGTCGTCATTCCCTGTAACCCATCTTGCAACACCCCAAAACGACGTCGTTTTGGGACAAATTTTCAAGAAAAAAAAAAAATACATAGAACAAAAGCCAGAGAGGGGGAAGAAGAATGAAAGCAGTTGTGGAGATGGGAATGGGAATGAACCCACCGACAACCATCCTCATAGCCGCGAGCCTCCGTCTCTCTCTTTCTCTCTCTCACGATCTTGATCTCGCCACCAACGACGAGCCACCATCTCGATCGGAAGAAAAAGAAGAAGAGGAGGAAGATGAAGGAGGTGCGATGGGTTTGAGATGGCGGTGCTGTGGCGGTCGAAGAGAGAGAGAGAATTCAAGGTTTTGATTTTTTGGTGATGAGCTTTGATTTTTCATCATATTTTTTAGCCCATGATTTGTTATATATATATATATATAAAGGAAAAGAAATCCATTCAAGTGACTTTCACTTAATTTTATTTGGTTGTAAGATGAAATCAGGTTGTGAAACATGGAAACAATATACATTGTTCGACTCTGGAACTTGCTTCTGTGAGTATTGCTGTAACTGTTGGATCACCCATTGAGGTGATCATGGAGCTCCCACCAAGAGACTAATGGAGAACCCATTGAGGAAGTGTGGTGGTTGAGAGCACCATGACCATTGTAGTGGAGCACCAAGTATGTAGTGGTGTGGTTGAGCCACTAACATGCTGTCTTCTTCCTCCTCCCATTTGTGTATAAATGGAGGAGGTATTGGAGGAAGAAAATGAGAGAGTGAGCAAGAGAGCAAGTGTAAGCCAAAGAGTGTGTGAGATGTGAGACGGAGAGACCCGTCTCCCTCGGTGTGAGCGAGGAAGACGGGAGAGTGGGTGAGTGAGGAGAGTGTGAGCTCCTCCTCTGTAATCTTTCTGTAATCTCCAAATTGGTATAGTGAAAACCGGCTACTCTCCCGTGGACGTAGGCATTGAGGCCGAACCACGTAAAATATTGTGTCTCCTTGTGTGTGGGTGTGTAATTCTGCTTGGCATGATTTCTATAAGGTCTTGGGCGGGATCCCCGATCCCAACTAATTCATATATTTCTCGTATATATATATATGTATTGTAGATTTGTATAGATATAAAGATATATATATATATATATATATGGATGGGAGTGGATTATTACAACAACGGAAGGTGAATGGGAATGAGAAATCATACTAGCGATCGAAGAGTGGCCCCGGTCGGTGAAGGGAGTTCGGAGGGGTGGTCGTTGTGGCAGCTGGTGCCATGTTCTTCTTCCCCTCTTTCTCTGGCTGTGTTGCTTGTTCTGTGTATTTTTTTTTTAATTTTTTTTTCTTGAAAATTTGCCCCAAAACAACGTCGTTTTGGGGCGCTGCAGGATGGGTTACAGGGAATGGCGATCGAGGATCCGGATTCTTTTCTTTCTCACTGATTTCAGTAATTCCATGGCTTTTGATCAGTTCTTCCCCATTTATAGGGAAGCATAAGTGCCCTATCGCCGATTCTTGCGGATCTCAAATTCTTTTTCATAATTCACCCAGATTTGCCTCATTAAAACCGTAAATTATCACTTATCTAAATAAATATTTAGGATAATTACATTTTGATCTAAATTCTTAATATAACTATATAAATAAATTAATTTCGAATTAAATTACATTCTATCGTATACCAACAGTAAATTAATTATTTATGTTACTACCACACCCATTATTATTGTTATTATTATTATTATTATTATTATTATTATTATTATTATTAATTTATTTATTTAATAATATATTATCACATACAACCATAATACTAGTATAAAATTTAAAGAACAACTTAAATTTTCGGATTGTTACAATTTTGCATCCTTACAAAATACAATTTTTTATCCTTACAAAAATACAATTTTTATTATTTTTTTATCTTTTTTGAGCCACTTCACGTCTCTATTTTTTTCACATATATTTTTATAAAAAAAATTAAAAATATATTTATTAAAACCTTTTTTTGCACAATTTTTATTTTATTTTATTTTATTCAAACCTTTTTGTATACTAGTAATTGTGGTAGTTGCAGTGATTGTGGTGATTTTTTATGGTTGTGACAGGATCTTGATAACAATAACAATGGTGGCAGCATTTATAAGGCTCTAATTTAATTTAATTTTTCTTTAAATGTAGGATTCAAAATGATGAAATTAAAATTTTGGGATTTAATTTGTTATTAAGGTCAAATTCTAGAATTTTTTTTTAAAAAAATTCCCAAAATGCTTTCATCTAAATTAGCTCACTTTTCATTGAACGCTTTTTTTTTTTTTTTTTTTCATTTTATTGTATCAAATATTAAAAAATGTTTAAAATATTTTTTATAAAATGAAATTTAACGATATTTTTATAATTAAAAACCATCTTAAGTGTACTATTTTAAAAGATAAGTCAAAAAATTAGACCTAATTTTTAAGTCTAATGATATAACAATCAATTAGGATATCTAAGGCAATACTCTCTTATATTTTCTCTAATTATCAACCAATAATATTACTTACACATTATTAAATCTAAAAAATAGATTTATATATCATTTTCCATTTTAAAATGTAAGTCACTATTACAATTGCATCATTCTTTATAAAAATTTTATTTAACATTACTTATCTTCTCACTATATGTAATTTATTTTATTTTATATTTTGCCTTTTGGTTAGGCCTCATCAACAATTTTACTCATAAGAAAATTAGAGACAACTAAAAATGGTTCACAAGTACCATTTCAAATATAATTCAATTCTTATGTATCGTAGAATGATCCTCTAAATTGTCTAATCGGTGTGACTCGAAAATGTAACGACAAGTCTAAAACATTAAAATGGTCATCAGTAACAAGCACATTAAACAACCTAATCATAATCGGAACAAACAAAATCCTCCAATCACTGGGGTTACTATCAAAATTAAAAGAAACCCCATAAATCAAAGAACTATTGCCCATCTTCTCATTCACCGTAATATTAGGATTAAAAGCATATTTATACTTGTCTCACTCATAATTTCCCAACAATTTAACCTTTATAGTTGCTATATCACCAGCCAAAAATGTGTCTTTGTCATCCAACCAACCAAAAGCAAAATTTTGGATTGGTACATTTTCTGCAAAATTCAAAATCACTCATGCCTTCAAAACACAATAACAGATATATATGTATGTTTGTGTATTGGAAGGGGTAGTGAGAAATACCTGAATTTGCGAGTTTGGAGAGAGAAAGGGTCAATAGTGAAATAAGTGTATATAAGAACATGTGAGATTCCATCCTTGAGAGAGAGAGAGAAGAATGGGTTGATATAGTGTAGAAATGGGAATGATTTGAATAGAATTTCTGGATGGAGATAAAAAGGTGGTTAAGCGTTAAGGTCACAAGAGAGAGATCATGGTTAAAGTGGCGGTTTCTTAACTGATTCGTAATTACACTTATTTTTGTTTTTTTAGGGTTTAAAATTTTTATTTTCTAGTAATATTTGCATCCCTACAAATGTACAATTTATTTTTACTTTTTATCTTTTTTAAGTCACCTCACGTCTCTATTTTTTCACATATATTTTTGTAAAAAATTAAAAAATATATTTATTAAAACCTTTTTTGCACTTTTTTTTTTTATTCAACCCTTTCTGTGTACTAATAATTGTGGTAGTTTGAGTGATTGTGGTGATTTGTTATAGCTGTGACCGTATCTTGGTAACGATAACAATGGTGGCAGCATTTATGAGGCTGTAATTTAATTTAATTTTTTTTTTAAATGTAGGATTTAAAATGATGAAATTAAAATTTTGGAATTTAATTTGTTATTAAGGTCAAATTCTAGAATTTTTTTAAAAGAAATTCCTAAAATGCTTTCATCTGAATTAGCTCACTTTCATTGAACGTTTTTTTTTTTTTTTTTTTTCCTTTTTTGTTCTTGATTTTCATTTTTATTGTATCAAATATTAAAAATGTTTAAAATTTTTTTATCATATACAATTAATTTTAATGATATTTTTATAATTAAAAACCATCTTAAGTGTACTATTTTAAAAGATAAGTCAAAAAATTAGACCCAATTTTTAAGTCTAATGATATGACAATCAATTAGGATATCTAAGGCAATACTCTCTCATATTTTCTCTAAGGGTGTTGCTATGTCCCCCGAATTCCCCTCCCCCTAATCCCCCTAATTTCCATATCAAGTAAAAAAAAAAAAAAAAAAAAGAAAACAGTTGCCCAAACTGGAAATTAGGGGGATTAGGAGGAGTTTTTTTAGGGGAATTTTTCATTTTCCTTTCTCTAATTATCAACCAATCATATTACTTACACATTATTAAATCTAAAAAATATATCTAAAAAATGAATTTGTAAATCATTTTCCATTTTAAAATGTAAGTCACTATTACAATTGCATCATTCTGTATAAAATTTTTATTTAACATTACTTATCTTCTCACTATATGTAATTTATTTTATTTTATATTTTGCCTTTATGGTTAGGTCACATCAACAATTTTACTCGTAAAAAATTAGAAACAACTAAAAATGGGTTTACAAGTACCATTTCAAATATAATTCAATTCTTATGTATCGTGGAATGATCCTCTAAATTGTCTAATTGAATTGTAGGACACATGTTTCAATTTACAAGTAATATCAAACTCAAAAAATGATATAACATGTATTAAATTGGCCCATTGTGGCATCAATTTTTTATGCACGTTTTGGCAAAAATTATTAGGTGGGTCAAATAATATTAACGTAATAATTTATTTACAAAGTCTAAGATATTTGAGATAACAAAAAATAATAGAGAAATGGTTTGACTTCAGCAACAAATAAAAATTTTAAGTTCTAATTATATCAATTTAATCATTGTCTTCTAAATTGGTGTCAATCTTTGCCATTTGCTCATCTCTGTCTAGAGGTATTAACCGATATATTTTTTTTCTTTTCCTAACATGTATTATCATTCTCTTATTTACTCTTTCAAACTTAAATAAATCTCAAATTCTACCTTACGATACCAAATTATAATGGCTAAGCCGCCCATTTACTTCCAAACAATGGGGCCTAAATGTAAACAGTTCCAAGAACAATGTAACCATAATTGGAAAAGCCAAACCTCGAAACCTTTATTCTCGGATAATCATCAAAAATATTGGCCTGGTTATTACAACAGAATGTTAAAAATAATAATAATAATAATAATAAATAAAATGCCGTATAGCTCTTGCATCTAAATAAAACCCGATATCCAAACCAAAAAGAGGATGACGACAACAAACAGGAATATTGAAAACCCCAGCAGTTCATGTAATAACACATTGTCATGTAACAAAGTTCAAACCCTGCTTTAAAGGTCATATTATACAACAATGAATGTCCATTTCAGATTCTGCATAAATTAATGTCGTTGGAACGGACCTGGTGGCTGCTGGTTCATGGCCACATTTGCATTCCTTTGCCTGAAAATTTTACCAAACCCAGATAGAACCCCAGTTTTTGTCAATTCCTGCTGGCAATGAATTTAAGGTTTCTTAATATCAGTAAAAAAAAATCTTAGCATTTGAACAAGGAATAGAAGTCAAGCTATAGAGGATGAAAACCAACCATCTTGTCGCTGGTGGTGAAGTCATCTCATATGCAACATGAGCAGTTCTGGTTTTTCAATAAATAGCTTCCACTCATTGCAAAATCTTGCAACAGTTGCTCCATCCAAAACTCTATGATCGGCACCTATATTTACCTGAAAAGAAGAAGCTGCATCAAACCATAGGAAAATATTGACAAAAATTCACAACTAATTAAAACCAATGATTCTGCAAAACCTAGTACTCAGAGCCAACTAGATGCAGCACTACAAACAAAATAACCCCTCAGCAGGCACCCTCACAAAACACTACATCAAGTTATAACTAACACCACATTGAGACAAAACTTGTATACGGTACACACCCTTTTAAGGGGTGTGTGGTTTGTGTACCATACACTTGACCATAAGATAAACTCTGATAAAAAAAAAAATTCTTAAACCATCACTTGAGGACTATGTATGCATGCACTTACATTGTCACTGACACAGACAACCATGGGGTGTCAGTCCAATGTGCATGGGAGTGCATCGGACAAATTGAAATTCTAGAGAAATTATTGGCTGCATGATGCGTAGGAATTTAGTTTTTTAATCTAAACGGATGTTCAGAATCAAATGTCATTCATGTAGACTGCTATTACTTTACAAAACAACATGAATTTAGAAAATAAGTTTAAAAAATTTTGAATTTAGAAAAATTATTTTGTTGAAAAAAAAAACACTTGTGGAGACTCACTCAAATAAATTGTAATGGTGGTGATCCACTCATATACATCGACAAGATAATTCTTAAAAATAAAAAAATATATGTTCTTTGATCATTGTTGTGATAATTAAAAAGAATGTTGTCAATTTGACCATGTTTCACCTATTATTCACTTGTTTTTTTGTTGAGTTTTTGTGGAATAAATACTTGGTATTGTACCCTACTGATTTGAACTCATTAATTTATTTTGAATCAGATGCATTCAAATTTGTCAAAAGCATCATGATTGACTTGTAATATGCTTTATTTTACTTTGTCGTCAACATACTTGTATTTATTTATTTTAATTTTTAACAACTCTTTAATAGCACACAGAATTGTTTTTGAAACAATCATAAGCATTGTGTTTGATATCCTCCAGATCATTTTGTCACCAACATTTTCTTATCAAAGAGTATTAATTTAGATTAGTTCTTGACTAAATTTAGGAGCAAATCCTAAAAAATTACGAGTTTTGCTTACCATTAAACTTTTGCTTCTATTATGCAGATAAAGGGTCAAAATAATAGTTCAAGGTGTAAATGTCACCCCGTTTGAATCCCATTGGTTGCTTAGGCTTTGAAGATGGTGCCATCCAGTTTGAATCCCATCAGTTTCAACTCCTCGATTTTTATTTTTTGCATAGACATACACCTTAACTTGATAGATAAATTAAATTGATGTATTTTCTTGAATTCTAAAATGAGTTTGATTTAGATGAATTGATTTTTTCAACCAAAAATAGAACCACCAACCATGGGGCGTGAGTCCAATGTGCATGGGAGTGCATGGGATTCTTTCTCTATTTCTATAATGTTTTTCTCTTTTAAAAAAAGTACAAAAATGTTTGATTCAATTATGACAAAGGAAGTACAAACTAATAGAAGACCATCTTTTGTTTCTCTTTGATGGTAAGTAATATGAGAGTTTTCAATTTCTATATTCTCAATGATTGAAAAAAAAAAATAAGGGTGTGTTTGGTTTGTGTTTGTAGAGTAGTTTTTGAGATAAAAAGTACGAAAACTTGTTTGGTTTGCCTTTTTTCAGAAATGGCTTTGGAAAATTGTTTTGGGGAGAGAGTTTTAAAAAAAAGTGATTGATTTGATGTGTATGAGAGAGAGTGATTTTGGAAAGTAGGTAACCAAACAAAATTTTGAGATTTTTTTGGAAAAATTTGTTTGGTTTGATTACTCTTGAAAATTTGTTTATAGAGAATTTTTCCCAAAATTTTTTCTGAAAAACAAACCAAACAAGCCCTTTGTTTTTTTTTTTTTTGGTTATATTTTTCTTTCCCCCCCCCCCCTCCCCCCTTCTTCTCCTTTTACAGTCATTCTATTATATTTTTTTTTTATTATTATTATTTTTAACTTTTTGATTTTTCAGAGAATGCGATTGAGTCTATTGAAGATGCCCAAATGCATCGAAGAAAACGAGAAATTGAGGAAGAAAAAGATGTAATAGAAGAAGAATAATTATTGGGTTTAGAGACTGAGAGAGAGGTCTTTTGGGGTCAAAATTTGGAGGTTTTGATTGGATTTGTAGAGGAAGTACAAAGCAAAGTGCAGACCCATACAAGAGTTGGTCATTTTATGAGTCATTATGCAGAATTTACATTTATAGAATTCGTATTCCTATTTTTTTCCCCAGGTTGTTTTACACAAATTTATACAAATTTTTTTTTTCAAAGATTGTCTTACAACTTATATACAGAATTTTTTGTTGTCTTACAACTTATATACAATTTTTTTTTTCCCCAGATTGTTTTACAACTTTGTGTTGTTCAAAGGAAATAACTTTTCAAGTAATTACTTATCAATATTTATCTGTTAATCTAAGAATGATAATTTTTTTTTTTTTTAATTCTCAATGACTTTGTGTGTGTGTGTGTGTGTGTGTGTGTGTGTGTGTCTTTTTTAATATAAATTTTATATTTCTTTAATAGTTTTCATTTCTTTATTACGCTCATTGCAAAAAAAAAAAAAAAAACTCCATTTTCATTTTTTGCATTATGTTGATTGAAAAAAATACAAAAAATAAAAATAACTGTACAGATTTTGTGTATATATTATCTTTGTGAGTATATTTTTATTTTATTTGTTTATAGATTTTGTGTACATATATGTTAGATGCTTTATACATAGAATAGATAGATGTGAATTTTACAATACAAACTTTTAAAATTATATAGATTATTATTCTAAGTACAAATTTATTTTTTTCGCACATTGATTAACAGGTTAATGGTGAAGTCAGAAAAAGAAAACAAAAAAGAGAATGATATTTTTTTTATTCATTGTGTTTTCAATTTTTTTTCCTTTTATTTTTCTTTAAAATGTAGGCAAACTGTTTTTTAATTCCCAAACTGTTTTAAAAAAAGTAGTATTCCAAACTTTTCAAAAAAAATTTGCAAACACAAAAAAAGAATAGGGATGTTCTTAAACATTTTTTGAAGCAAAATAATAATAATAATAATAATATATTAAAAAACAAAAAAATCATTTAATTCTTGGATAGCTGAGAATAATAAGTTGAAAATATATTATGAAAATCTACTTATTTTAGAAAAAAGAATGAGGAAGAAATACAAATTCAGAATTTTTTTTAAATTTCAATGTTTGATATGATATATATACACACTCATATATATTTTAAAAGTTACTTATTTTAGAAACAAAAAAAAAAAAAAAGAAGAAGAAGAAATAGATATTCAGAATTTTTTTTTCAATTTCAAGATTTGATATGATATATATACACACACACTCATACTTTTGAATTATTTTCGAGTTTTATAAGATATATATACACATTCGTATATTTTTGCCTTATCTTTGGGGTTTTTCTTTTTTTTTTTGATTAATTAATTAATTTTTTTCATGTTTATTAAATCTCTTTGATTGCAAATATTTAGTCTTTGAATTTGTGTTTAATTATTTATATATTCCATTTTTTAAAAATTTATATTCAGCCAAGAATATTGAGTTTAGCTAAATTATTTTTATATTCAATTTTTTTAATGCACTATTTCAAACTTATATTTATTTTATGAGTTTGCACACACATTGCATGCGCCTGATCGCTAGTCGTAGGTAAAGGCAACAATATAGGACTGCAGCAATGTGCATCTTTTCAATAAATTTTTTTTTTTTTTTTGACTGTATAAGAATAAGATTTGACAAATCACTACTTACAGTCATGACTGACGCAGGATACACATTTTCATCATCAGCAAAATGAGGAATCTTCTGGATTCTGCCCAATGCAATGATAGCAACTTCTGGTGTGTTGACAAGAGGCGAACCAAATTTTCCACCAATTGCTCCAATATTGCTCAAAGTTATAGTCCCACCAGATACATCATCAGGACTAAGCTTGTTAGTTGAAGCCAATTGTTGTAGCCGTGAGAGTTCCTTTGTAATCTGATGACATGAAAGAGAGATTATATCAAATAACTTCTTCTTTTGAAAGAGAAAAGGAGATGATGCCCAAAGAGGAAGAAAACAGATACCATATGCAGATTAAGAATTGTATACAAATCAAAATTTGAATTGACACAGTACTTAAAAAAAAGGGAGGCACTTTAGCAATAAGAGAACTGTCTATAGAGAGAACCAATGCCATTGAAGAAGTCCAAGTATATTATTCCAAATAATAATGCACCTAAAGTAATTCTGTCCCAATTATATTAAATGAATATGAGCTAATGGAAACCAACAAAGATATTGAACTCTCAAACCTTTGAAAACGCAAAATATGTTTTGACTATAAATGTAGTAGGGTAAACCTAGGTAGTAAGTCTGGCAATAAGTGAACCAAGCCCTCGTAGATGAATTTGATAATCACTTTACACCTATATGGTCAGCCCTTTCAAGAACAACACAGTAACTCCATATTTGTTAAGGAAATTATGTTTTTAAAATCTAGATATGAAATTGAAAACAAAATTGGACTTTTTGCATTAAACTATTCCTCTCTTTTTTCTCTCCTTATTACTCTTTTTTCTTACCAAAGGCGATTCTTACTTTCTAATGATATTTTCTCAGAAAAATTGTCTAAACACTCCAATGAAAAATGCACAATGGATAATAAACCACTCAAAAGATGTTACTAGAGCACTGAGTTTCGAAAGGGCACCAGAGCTTTCTTCTTTTTTACCCTCAAAGGAATTATGAAACAGGAAGGCCCGAGCAAAACATGCAAATGAAAAGGGTGACTAAGGAAAAGAGAATGCCATACACCCAATGCAGAAAGCACAGCTTCAACAAAGCTCATTTTCATTTTCTTTCTTCTTACCCAATTTTGAAGAGAGATACAAGGAATACAATCAATGCAAGACTTAAAACTCAATAAACAATGACAAAGACGAATGATGCATTAAATTGCGCAGCTCGGAGACAAGAGTTCCAAGAAGAAGAAGAAACTAACCTCCAAGATGGAAAGAGACTGAACCTTCTTTATGTTGGGTACAACTAGACCATGTTGAGTAGCCATGGCAATACCAATATTGTGAGAACCTTAAAAAGAAGAAGAAGAAGAAGAAGAGAGAAAAAAAAACTGTCAATGAGTTGTAGTCAAGGAAAAAATACAAGACATATCACAGATGTAATCAAAGATTTAGCAGTATAACATAGATTAGAACACCTACCAAAAAAGACATTGCTCATAATAAAGAACTACTAACACTTTGAGCTGGGCAGAGCTAACAACACTAAATAGCATTAAACATGTAGACAAGGTTTTGAGTTGAGTACATGTTTGGACTTCCCATGGACATAAAACCATTCTATGAGTTCTAAAAAAATTTTGAAATATGTTTGAGATTTTGTATTTCTATATGGTAATTAATGAGTCCATTTGTTTCAAATTTCAAATCAACTTTGTAACAAAGATTAATAAAAAATAATCGGTTGCAATGAATTTGGTGCTTACGGTATTTTTTCAAATTTAACTAATAAAAGTTGTGTTCAAATGCCACAAAAAACATAATACACTCTTTTTTTTCTTTGAAAAGGACACTCATATTTTGCGCTTATAAAAACTCAATAAGCAGCCAACTAGCAGACAGAATAGAAAAAAATTACAAACCTTTAAGGGTGACTGTCTGCAACTCCTCATTGAAACAACTATTTAGAAAGGGATACTTGTTCAATGCCATTGAGAGTGACTTTATCAAGACTGGAAGGAAAGTGTGCTTGACACCTGGATCAGAATTCTCATTTTGAAAAGATGCTTTAAGCTCCACAAGTGCATCACAATTTATCTCTTCTACATAGTGAAAATGGGGAATTTTTGCAGCTAAAGTCATTGACTTAACCATCGCACGCTGGAATCCCCTGTAAGAGAGGAACAATTTTTAAGTTGCTTAGTTTACAAAATCTGACCGACTGAACATATGTTATGGCATGGTTACATCATATGCCAACATTAACAATTGTTAAACATATTATGTCCATTTATTGTGTTTTTATGTCCATGTCTGAATAAAGCCGATTACATAACAAAAAGTAACATTTTATCTAATTATTCCAGGTTCATATTTATGTCCAATATTACCTCAACAGAATTGTCTTATCCTCATAATCCCATCCATATGCGGCTGACACATGTGGGTATTCCTCATCTCCTCCCAGCAACTGTTCTCCAGGAGTAGCAATTGAAGAGGCCAAAGCTTCTTTGACAATTCCTTTGTTGGCAGCATATTTGATGACATCTTCTCTCAATACCCTTCCATCCTTGCCAGTTCCATTGACATCACCTATATCTATACCATATTGCTTTGCAAGGTTTCGAACAGCAGGCGTGGATAGAACTACACCTACGTTAGTATTCTTAAGCACTAAACTTTGAGTATTTGAGTTGCATATCTCAGAAATCACTGACTTCATATTTTCCAAATATCACCAGTTTGAGGTGGAACTGGAAGCTCTCCGACACCATCTTGAGAAGAGTTTCTCCAACCTGAAATTTTAGTGAACTTGGAAAGCATTACAATCTCTAGAAGCTATAAGGATTTATAAATATTGAACTATGTACAAGTAATTATCAATTGTAACTGTACCTAATGGTAAATATCTCAGCATCATTAACAGGGAAAAAACAAAACAATTAGAAACCCAAGAAGGTCTCCAAACTTCAAATATGTTACATGATAGTGAAACAAGATAAATCTTACTGTTAGGAACAGACAAATAGCCCAATGCCTTGCTTGGTTGGTGTGGAAAAGGAGGATTAAGTCATCTGATCTGCTGCATAGAATTGGTTGGGATACTTCAGGGTGATGTGGGTTCAGTGTGCATTTTTTGTAAATCTGAAGCAGAAACATTGAACCATATAATGCTTCATTGCCCTTTTGTTTGGAATGGCTGGTCCAGTATTATCAAGTGGTGGGGGGTTCATTGGGCTATAGGTTCAGTGGAGGCCTTGATGCAATGGTGGATTGGGTGGAGGTTTAAAAAAGTTGAAAGACATCTGTGGAAGGCAATACCTTGGCACTTTTCTGGTCTGTTTGGAAACACAGGAACGACTGCATTTTAATGAAGCACAGCCAGATCTTGAGGAGTTATGTGAGCTGATCAAGGTGAGATTGGCGTTGTGGCTGAAAACTAATTCCTTGGGAAATTTTGTTCAGTTAATCAGTTTGTATCAGATCTGCAGCAGCTGAGAAGATACATCAGATAGTGATCCGGGGTGATTGTAGATTAATTCATGCTCAGGGGAGGTGTTGGCTCTGTTTTGCTTGGGTTGTGGCTGCTTTGAAGCATAGGGGGGCCTGCTGGTAGTACACTTTTGTTTTGGGGTTGTTTAGTTTTTTGCAGGATCAGTACTGCTTAGTTGCTTGTTGTTTTTTCTTGTTCGTTTGGTTGGTTTCTCACCAATCGCCAATGGTGTGCTAGCAAGTAATTGGGCGTGCATCTCAGTACCAACCTAGTTGGGATCGTTTTGTCTCGCTATGATGCTTTTTACACTCATCCGTTTTCTTTATTAATGTATTATCTTGAATTCTCATCAATAGGTTCATTTCTTTTGCTAATTAAAAAAAAAAGAAAAAAAAGAAACAGACAAATAGAAAGAAAAATGGAAACTATCTGAATCCACTCCATGATGCTATGTGCATAGGAAAAAAAAAAAAACACAAAAGTGTGCACTGAAAATCAACATATGACTCGGATTCATTCAATGTGTGGCCCAAATGGAAACTATCAGAAAATCTGCTTAGTAATACCAGATGCATTGAAAAAAAATAACAGAAGTGTGCACAGAAAAATCAATGTGTGATTCAAATTCATTTGAGCAACCAATATATTGATTTTCCTGATGCACTTTTCTGTGCTTGTAACAATACTGTAATCTGCTACCAACATTGACTTTACTATTCATTTGACATAGTTTTTTTTTATATGATTTCCTGGACTAATTCTCAATATAAAAAAATAAAACCATCTGAATCAAGGTGAGGTTTCTTGCTTTTTCATGCATGATGCAACATTGTCTCCCATGCTCATTCCTAATTCTGTAACTAGGCAATGGACAATTATTGAGGTAATTAAACTTGCATAAAATTTGCGATGACAAAAAGCATTACTTCTAGAAGATAGTAATGTACTCATTACCTTTACAATGTCACTAGGAACATGGAGAATTTGTGAAACTTTTCCTTTGTAACGACTTGTTTTTCTATGGTCGCTTTATCGCTCTGAACTTCACAAAGTGGTTGAAATTCTTCAATTCATCTCCCTGGCAGACACTTAATTAACATTTAACTCTGCTAATGTATCATAACAATAAAGCTAGCATTTAGATATATTATCATATTACAAAAAACAATTGTGCATGTGTAAATGACTCACAATGGACTAATAGCTGAAAGATTATAAGCACTTCAAAATAAAACAAACGCAAGCTAGCAGTCAAACATTAAACCTAGCATTGGGCCTCAAAAGGCAAGCCAGATTTAATCTAAAAATCAGCATCTGTTTAGCTCCTATCTTTAGCGGGGAGAATTGCAAGTAACTTCCACATATATTTGACATGAAGTGAGCATCCCAATCACTAGATAACTATTGCATGCAAAAAAAGTTAAGAGTTTCCTTTCCAGAATATTATAGTAGTACCGGTGCTATAATTTGAGCAGAAGCAGCATATCATCCAATGCTATAATTTTAGTCTCAAAAAGAATTTGAAAACCTTCCCAAAAAACCACTAAATAGACAAAATTTGGTCTGTTATAGAGTAGTTGTATTAGTAATGGAAAATATAACAAAAGTGGAAGATGATATGTACGATCATCCTAAAAAAGTACAAGAAAAAGCAACGAAACTTGAATATGAATTACAGAAAGAAAACCTTGTATTTGAAGTTTAGAAAGAGCACTGTAACACACCCAAAGATTCAGAAATTCAAATGACCCTTGAACAACGGTCTATAACGCACAAGTAGATGCCAGGGATTGATACACTAAACTAGCACCACTTACCTCTTGCACATACCATTTGAGAACTTCACATTCAGCAATACCTTCACCGGTTTGTGCCAAAGGTACATCAACTATCCCACCAACTGGTAGATCAACCAAAGCTTGAGTTGAAAAGCAACATCTCTTCATATCATAGTGAGTGTTCAACTACAAAACATAGAAAACAAATAAGAAATACTAACCAACGTGCCACGATTACTATTTACAAATCCACATAGAAAGCGCTCCAAGAAAATTGTGCTAGCTTGTGTTGCACCATACAAAGAGTATCACTATGCTCACTAACAAATATTGCAGAGAAACCTCACAAAAGGCATGAACACGTAGTTTAGAAAAATAAAAAACGTCTCACTATTTTTAAGACTGCTACTTTAGTCCACGTTATTACCAAGACCTTTTGTATAATTTAATGGTTCATACCGTCTCCCTGAATACATTTTTTTATTACTTATTTAATCAAATAGTGTACGGCCACCATTATTTCCCAAACGTCAAAACATGGTTAGCAATCACATTTTCATGAAATCGTGGTTGCTAATAGGGATGGCAATCTAAACCTGGCCCGACGGTGACCCGACCCCCCGACCCTGAATCGAGCGGTTATTCCCCGAAAAATATCCCCCACGGGCCGGGGATGGTATTCAAAAAAAAATCCCCGATGATGTTCGGGCCGAGGACGGGGATACATATCCCATCCCGGCCCGCCCCCGATCCCCGCCCCGACCCCCGCCCCGATATGCCCGATGTAAAATTACAATTATGCCTAGTATATATATATATGTGCTTAGGTTTAGTTCTCATACATTTCATTCACACTCACACAGAAGTGTTGGGCCTCTCTCTCTCTCTCTGTCACGGCTTAGGGTTTGGACTCCCTCTCTCTCTCTCTCTCTCACAACGACGGCAGTGCTGCTTTCGCCTCCCTCTCTCACTCTCTCACACACGACGCCGATGGCTGTCGCTTCTCCCTCACCGCCGCTCGTGAACAGATCGTGACCGTTGCCACCACCGATCACCGATCTGAACAGATTACAGATCGTGAAGCTCTCTCTCTCTCTCTACCTCTATGTATGTATGTATGTATATATATATATGTGTGTGATGATGATTGTTGATGATGCTGATAGATATATATATATATATATATACGTGTGTGTGGGTGATGAACAGAACAATCTCAGATCTCTCTTCTTCTTCTTTTATGTTGATGATGATGATAGATACAATTTCAGATTTTTTTTTTTTAAAGTTGTTGATGATGAGTGTTGATGATGATGATGAATACTGAAAAAACAGATTAAATTTTGATGATAGATTCAAATTTTTTTTTTTGTTGTGAAAAAACAGATTAATTTTGTGTTAAAAAAAAAAAAGATCGGGGACATTTTGGGGTCGGGGAAAAATCCCCGATCGGGGGCGGGGGCGGGGGCGGGAGGGGCAATGAGCTCCCGCCGGGGATCGGGGACGGGGACGGGAAATTTGTCACTTTCGGGGATCGGGGACGGGGGTGTGGTCCCCGGCCCGCCCCGTTGCCATTCCTAGTTGCTAACACATTTTTTACTCACTATCTGAAATAACTTTCGCATTCTATTTTTTCCACAAACATTTACATTCAAAAATTAAAAAAAAAAAAAAAAAGGAAAACGTTGTTGGCAACTATGTTTTCAAGAAAAAACATGATTGCTAATCACATTTTACCGTAATTTGGGAATAAAATTGTCCGTACACTATTTTGTTAAATAGCCAATAAAAGAAACGCAATCAGGGAAAAGAAGCCTAATTTAATGTATTTGGCAGCTATCTCTAGAGTGCATAGTCTGTTTTAAAGCCACTACAATCATCTAAATATAAGATTGATAAGTGCCAGCTGTTTAATAACTACATAGCACTAGAAATCCAGAAACATGAATAAATATCCAATAAAACTAACAAAGAGAAACAAAAAGAACATTAAAAAAAACCTACAATTACTGGGAATATCGAAAACAATTGAGCTTCAATTGATATTAATAACTCACATCAGCGTATTTATTAGTCAGGAAAGAAGGTATCGTCAAATTGTGAATTTGAGACGAAAACCCTAGAAATTGAGACTTCTGCTGACAGGTCACCGACGGCGGCGAGGAGTGGGCGGAGGAGGAGCACAACCGCCACTGGCGGCCGGAATTCTGTCGCCAAATCCGCCTGAAAATCATCGGTCGCCGGAGATTGTAGGAAAGTGTGATTCGGAGAGAGAAACTAAGAACAAGTGTTTTGTTGGGAGCTTCGACTATGGTTGTTCCACTCCGATCAAAGAGTACACTGGCTCTGTTTCGATTACTGGATTCTTTTAAATTTTTTTTAAACGACAACAACAACGTGAGAAGGGTGTGTTTCAGAGCGTGAAACCCGTGGGGCTCGAATCTAGTATGGTTCAAAATTAAATGGGGTGTCACTAATTACATCCCATACCTTATCTAGAGACCCCCGTTCGTTAAGATGGACACCTACCATATACGGGAAAGGATTTGAGTGTGTAAGCTACCTACCATATAAATTTTTATAAACATGCATAAATTTATTTTATAAAATTACATAAATTTTTATAAATATATGTAAATTATGATTTTTTAATTTTTTATAAAGTAACTTACGTATATTTATAAAAATTTATGTAATTTTGTAAGATAATTTATGTATATTTATGAAATTTTACGTAAGTATATATGGTATATATTTGCATACTTAAAAATTACCCCTATCCAGTGGCTAACCATAAATTCAGTGAAAATGGGGCACAAATTAATGACAACATTAATTTTTTTGGGATAAATTACATTGACACCCCTCAGGTTTGTTTATTACAGTTCTCTCCTCACCTTTTGGAAATTACATCTCCTTTCCTGAGGTTTAAAATTTCATTACAGATTTTCCCCTCAACAATTTAATTTTTAAAATACCAATTTTGCCCTCACTGGGTAAATTACTTGACACCCTCACATTTTAGAAATTACAATCCCCTCCTAAGGTTTAAAGTAGCATTATCAATTGCCCCTCGGTTAGTATTAGTTGGAAAAAAATTCATTGAAAAAAAAATGAATTGGAAAAAAATAATTGAAAAAAAAAATTGCTAGAAAATTTTTAAATTTCTATTTAAAAACCAACATAAACTCATTTTTTGAATTTACATTTTTTCCTCCAATTTGTAAACTGAGACAACCATTTATAAATCAAAAAAATTATCAAACAAGTTTTTATGACAGCTTTTAAAATTTTTGTAAATATAAATTGAAAACTGAAAACGAAATGGTTACCAAACAAGCTTCAAATGGTAAAAATGTCGTAAAATTAACAAATAATTAAATAAGTTACCAACGTAAGAAATGACTTATTAAAAGATTCTTAGGCTATGTATGGTTTGATTTTTAGAATTTTTTTAAAAAAAAAATTAAAAATTAATTTGGTTAAGAAAAAAAAATAAAAAATAATTATCATTTTTACATAATTTTTATCTTTCGAGTGGCTAGAAATAATTTTTTATAAATTAAATTAAATAGCCAATACGTATGTACATAACCTACCCAAAAGTTAAAATGATAATTATTTTTTACCCTTAAATAATATTTATTTTTATTTTTATTTCTTAACCAAATTAATTTTTAATTTAAAAAAAAATCTAAAAATCAAACCATACATAGCCTAAGAATCTTTTAATAAGTCATTTTCTACGTTAGTAACTTCTTTAATTATTTGTTAATTTTACGACATTTTTACCATCTGAGACCTGTTTGGTAACTATTTCGTTTTTAGTTTTCAATTTATATTTACAAAAATTTTAAAAGCTGTCATAAAAACTTGTTTGATAATTTTTTTGGTTTATAAATTGTTGTCTCAGTTTGTAAATTTGAAAAAAAAAACATAAATTCAAAAAATGAGTTTATGTTGGTTTTTAAACAGAAATTTAAAAATTTTACTAACAAAATTTTTTTTCAAATAAATTTTTTTTTTCAATGAATTTTTTTTCCAACTAATACTAACCGATGGGCAATTGGTAATGCTACTTTAAACCTTAGGGAGGGGATTGTAATTTCTAAAATATGAGGGGTGTTAATGTAATTTACTCAGTGAGGGCAAAATTGGTATTTAAAAAAATTAAATTGCTGAGAGGGGGAATCTGTAATGAAACTTTAAACCTTAGGGAGGGAGATGTAATTTCCAAAAGGTGAGGGGGGAACTGTAATAAACATAAACCTCAGGGGGTGTCAGTATAATTTACTCCTTTTTTTTTCATAATAAACAACAATGAGATATTACTAAACTTAAATATTAAGAGTTCATTTGGATAAATGTGAATTTTAAATTAAAGGATTTGAGATTAAATTTTATACAAATATTGGGGAGTAACTATTTTATAGGTGAATTAGAAAATTTTAAAAAAAGAAAAGAAAAGATAAGTTGAGATAGAAATGATAGATTTTAGTAGATAAATTCTATAAAACATATCGCAAAAAAAGTGTCTATCATATGTCGCAATTATAATCTTCGTAGTATTTGATTATAACATATTATAATGTTAGATATAATTTAGTTATAATTTCTTGTGGTTGTTGTTTTGATTATAACTATATATTAAGTAATAGTTAGTTTTGACTAATTCTGATTTTAATTATGACCTATTGTAATTTTTTATTTTTTATTTTTTATAATTGAAGATGTGTTGCTTGATTATAATTTATATAGTGGTCATTTTAGTTATGAATGGAAAGAAATACATGGAAGATAAACTCCACATGTCAAATGTAACTAACAATCCAATAAATTGCATATCTTCATTAAAATTAATTATGTTTGTATGTCAATAACGATAGGCATCACCATTATATTGAAATTTTCATAGATAATAATATGACTTATCATAATCTCTTTATTTTTAATCAAAATAACCATTATTATTCTCATAATTTTAAAAATGTCATTGACATTTTACTTTAAATAATATTTTTAAAATGTTTTTATTTAAAATGTTTTCTTTATGTTAAAAAAAAAAACCAAAACCCAAGGGGGCTGACCCCCCCCTCCGGGCCCTATGTGCCTCCGCTACTGCCCCTATCATACTATTTTAGTGTGGGTTAAATTGTGATAAATTTTTTAGAAAATTTGGCCATAAATCCCTCCCAACTTCCTTTTCTTATTAAGAGGACAAAAAAAAAATTTAATACTTTCAAACCCTCTCATAATTATAAAATCCTGCATGAGAATAAAATTTGTTATTTGAATATTTTATTTGACCATTATACCCTCTCTTTTTTCTCTTTCTTTTACATCTCTCTCTCTCTCTCTCTCTCTCTCTCCACCAACTTGATATTGTTCATTATCTCCACTATCTTCATCGTCTATCAGCGTCGCTCATCCTTACCAACGACTGACAACCACCATTTTTACCGTCAAACCACCATCATCTCGGATTTAATACCTACGAACTCATATTTGAGATCAATAACTTCAGATCTAAGATAAAAATTAAAAATTTAAAAAAAAAAACCTTAGATTTAACAGAAAAATGAGAAATCGATATATTATAATGAAAAATAAAGAGTTTTTTTTTGTTTATTTGTTCATAGATCTAAAAGTAAAATTTGACTCTGGTTCGTTCATTTAGTATATACTCTGTTTTTGTAACAATAAAATTTTACTCTTGTCACAACCCAAACCCGCCCCTATGGGTTTAGCACCGTAACCGGCAGTAATCCGAGATTACCGAAGGCCTGCTTAACAGTAAGACAGTATAATAGAGTACAGGGCATGGCGGAAGCCAATACAGTAAATAATAATGTCCAATGAGCTGTGACAATCTGTATGCCAAAAAGATTTTTCATACATTATTACAGAACAGTATACAAAACATTTACAAACATTCAGAACAGGGATCAAGTCCCTATTAACCGGTACAGTGCAGTCTATACAGTCTATACAATAAAACAAACAGTACAGGAGGGGGAACACTAAACACCCCTAGCCTTAGCTCGGCAGGCTCGGAACCTCGCAGTGAGGCACGTAGGTTGGCTTGACAAAACTGGAAATACCTCGACGCTTCTAGCATTGGTCCGGTGCCTGTACACCTACATATATATATGAGCAGTGAACTAAAGCCCAGTGAATAATATAATGCGTAAAGAGGTTTAGAATGAATGTTCTTACAGTAGTGAAAACAATTCATTTCAATCAGTATTTCAGTTGTTCAGTACAATCAGTCATATATGGTACATCTATTAGCATAACAGTACAGTAAGCAGTAGGTCTTAAAGACCGAACAGTAATGATGGCCATCAATCAATAAACAGTGGTGGTTCCACAAAGGAACCGACAGAGATCTCTGTAACAGTAACAGTAAACAGTAGGTGCTAAGGATGCCACAGTACAGTTCAGAATATAGGACATACATTCATTCAGTAAACAATATCAATTCAGTAAACAGTTCAGTTCAGTATTCAGAAGATAACCATTTTGAACATATCTTTACACAGTTGTTACTCACAGAGTTCTGGGCTACAGTAGGTTAGAGCGTCTCCTCGAAATGCCAACCCTAAACAGTACAGAATGAACACACAGTAAGCTACACAGTTGAGAAAGATAATAACTTAATCCCTAATATGCCTCGGTGTGTTCTACATCTATATCCTCATTAAGATGTCTTAAACTAGGCCTAAGAATGCCTAGGATGGGATGAGGACGCAAAGATGTATTCAGAAAACATTTTCAAAATTTCAGAAAAACAGAGTCCCGCTCGAGCGCAGGTTTCCCCGCTCGAGCGGACACGCAACAAAGGTCTACGCTCGAGCGTAAAATCCACCGCTCAAGCGGACCAAAAAGTACTGAATGCTCAAAAATCACGCTCGATTGGGCGCTCGATGGCCGCTCGAGCGCAAGACACAAGGTCCCGCTCGAGCGCCAAATACCCCGCTCGAGCGCAAGACACAAGGTCCCGCTCGAGCGCCAAATACCCGCTCGAGCGTACTGTAACACAGTGCAAAAGTACTGGGAGCTCGAATTACCCGCTCGAGCGCTACTTCCCCGCTCGAGCGTAAGTGCAAAATCTGGAAAACCCAGATTGCACCTTCAAGCCAAAAAACCAAGTTTAAATGCTAAAATTTCGAGCCTCTTGGGCTAATTTTCTGTAAAACATAAGTAAACTCATAGAACAACATGTTACAAAGGTCAATTTGAGAAATCAAAGCCCAAGGGTGTTTCAATTAAACTCATTTTCAAACCCAATTTTCATGAACATGCTACAAACATGACATGCATGGATTTAAACCATTTCAAAACTTCAAAACATGCTCTAATGAGCTCAAATCTTCCAAAGACAAGATTAAAACATGGACTCTAACAATAATATGAACATGCATGTACCAAATCCCATGTAATCACCCTCAAAATGCAACAATGTAGACATACATGCATGATATGAGCTTCAATTCAACATTATTAGACTAAGACATGACTTAGCTCTCTAGAGGCTCAAGAACCATGCATGAACAATCTTAAATACATCAATGAAAGGTGATATCCTTACTTAAGTCTTGAATTATAAGTGTAGGAGCTCAAATTCACAATTATCTTCTAAAATCTCCAAGTCTTTAAGCAATTTCCTCAAGAACAAGTTGAATTCACTCCAAACCTCTCACTCTTCTCTCTCTAGTTCGGTGGTGTGCTCAAATGTGGCTGATGAAATGCTTTGTTTGAGTGTATACAAGTCTCAAAAGGATCCATGTAATGGGCCACTAACATGGCAATTTCGTAATTAAGGTAACTTATGTGTTTTACCTTATTTAATCTACTTTAATCATACTAAATCAATTTTCAGATAATTACACCATAAAATCACATAAATTCTACTAATCATGGAACATCAATCAATTTTGAGTTCGGCCGCCGGTAAGGTCTTCAATTAACAGTTTAAACAAAACAAACTGAACAGATAATTAAACAGTCAAACAGGTAAAATGCAATTCAAACAGATACAGGCAATCAATTCAGTTTCAGATTTCAGTCAGTCAGTTCAGTAATTCAGTCAGTTCAATTACTTTTCATATTCGATCTCAGTTTAGCAGTAATCGGTAATCAATCAGTCATCAATCGGTAAACAGCATGAGGGTTGTTACAACTCTGGTTAACAATATATTGATCTGCTTAACGACAGTAAAAATTTACTTTGAACTATAATAAATTTTATTTTGATTTAGAGTAAAATTTTACTATTTTTTTTATTACAGAATATGATTCAGAGTAAAATTTTACTCTAAAATAAGTTGCAAAAATGGCTTTATAGAAGAGAGTTGCGTCATAAACCGAAGCAAAATTTTACTGTTAAAAGAACAGAGCATCATAAGAAAAAAAAAGAGAGAGATAGAGAGATAGAGTTTGAAAATGAAGGATCAAGAAAAGAAGAAAAAGAAAAGAGAAGAAGAGAGAGCAAGAGAGAGAGCATAAATGGTGAACGACACACACAAACACACACACACATAGAGAGAGAGAGAGAGAGTAAGTGAAGGATCTCAGATTTGAGGTTTATGAACCATCGCAAATCATCATTTTCCGACAACGACGATTGTGAATGATCTCATATCTGAAGTTATGGATGCGACAAGTGACAGTGGCAATGAAGACGGTAGAGAAAGAGTTCCATGGTGAACGATGATAGCTCCCGGTAGAGAGCGGCGATGACGCCGATAAAGAGCAACAGTAGTAAAAGCGAGACAAAGAGAAAAAAGATTGAGATGAGAGAGAGTGATTGCAATATGATATACACACACACATATAGGAGGGTATTACAGTAAAATAAATAAGTTTTAAAATATTAGGGGATTTTGAAAGGATCTATGTAATTTTTGTCTTTTAAAAGACAAGTTAGACATTGAGCGGTCCAAATCCTCCAATTTTTTTTTGTAGATTTCAAACATTTTCTTATTTTAAATGCTATGATTGTAAGATAAAAGGTTTGGTTAACAACATAAAAATATGAGTAATACTAGAGACTCAAAAATTTATCAAAATTTGTACCAAATGTTCCACATACTAGAAATTTTGATAAATCTTTAAAGTCTCTACCATTTTTCTAAAAAATAAGAAAAATAAAAGTTATGCTAAAAGAGCATTGTAATTGGTAATTATGCTCACAAATTTGTAATAGGATATGAAAAAAATGTACGGTGTGTACACTGTGTAGTGTTTGATGATTGGTAGGTCATATAACCTCATGATTTGAGAGCATCGAATATCTTTTTTATTATTTGATCCTACTTTAATATTGAAAATTGAAAGCTAAAAACACTTAAAAATAAAATACAGACCTCTTCTGGTTTGACAAACATCATGGAACTCTTCTTTTCAACTTAATCAATGAAATCTCTCATTGCAAAATTATTTTAAAATAATAATAATTGATTTGAAAATGTTGTAATATAACAACTTTTATTCTTAAACATGCTCTCAAGTTATGTGACAAAGGGACATGACCTACTTACAAAATTACTAAGAATAAAAAATTTGAGAGGTGATTTTAGAAAAAAAAAAAAAAAAAAAAGATTTTTTTTTAAACTTGTATTTCCTTCTGCTAATACTTTTTTTATGTGAGATGGAGAGCCCAAGAACTAGCCCAAATTTAACCTAAAGGGGTGTTCCCATCATCAAGGAGGCCCATTAAGCTAATGGCCCAAAGCTGAGAGAACAAAGTTAGCCCAATCCATAAGATGTTCCAAACTCATCAAGTGGACTGATGAATATTGATTATAACTAGTCATCTCAAGAAAGTTTCTCCACACATATCATCGGAGAATTCTATTATAGTGGAGTGATGAATATTGATTATAACGAGTTATCTCAAGAAAGTTTCTCCACACATACCATCCGAGAATTCTATTATACACACTCAATACTATATATACTATTAGTTATGTCAAATTTTTTTATTTATTTATGACCAATTTTTTCTTTAATTATAACATTATTTTGAGATATTTGATTATGAATTTTTTATATTTGGGAGTTGTTTGGGGTGACTAAAAAGTTGAGGAAAAAAATATGAATATTTGGATTAACTTTTGACTTTTTACGAAAAAATATGTATTAAAAAATTATATAAAAAAATGTATAAGAGAAGTTATTGATAGCCCGTACGGCAGTCTGGCAGAGCAGTGGCAGATTAGGAGATAGGAAATTATTGCCTACTTCTGGGGCTTAAATTGGCGGTGTTGTCTGGCCCTTGGGGCCACCACAGGTCACGTTTTGCTAATCGGAACTGTTGAATGTGTAAAACTCGTCGAGTACTATATGCTTATAAAAAATCATGGTGATCGAATATCGAGAGTAATCTGATCGTATTAGTTTTTTGTCAACCGTTAACTATAATACCATTTATTTTTTATACAAAACTAATTTGATCATATAGTTAGCAATATCCGATTAACGTGATTTTTTAGAAGCATATAGTACTCGACGAGTTCTATACATGGAACAGTTCAGATTATCAAAAAGAGATCTGTGATGGCCCCCACAGGCCCAATATTACCCTCCAATTTAAAGAATAGATATACTTTTTTTTTTTTTACCCCATTGACAGCCCAATAAAGTGCACTGACACCACGGGTACCACCAGTCACGTCTTTGTATGGTAATATTGTGTAAATTAATATTTTTATATTTTTAATTGGTGAATAGTGATAATTTTTTAATTTTTTGAGTAACTTTTTGATTTTTTAGATTTTTCATGGGTTGCCAAACTTGGCCTTAATTATGACTTTTTTTTTTTTATTTTGTTATGACTCAAAGTATGAAATTATATCATTTTCTTCTGTAGTTATAAAGTACATATCATACATACCCTTGAGGGGTGTGTATCATAGTATTTCTCATCATCATAATGATCACAATAAAAGCACCTCATCCTTATAAACTGGTGTTTCTCCATTGTTTCTCCATTGGGCAAACTTCACTTCATCCCATGTGATTTGGGCAATGAGTAATTTATTCTCTTAATGTTTGGAAATTACCACATAACCTTCATGTGGTTTGTGGACTAAAGTGCACCGTTAAATATTCCGTCTAATTTAACAGCAAGTGTAAAATACGTGACAAACATAAGGGAGTTATATACTCATTTTTAAATTTTAAGGAGATAAATTGCACACGGAAAAAAACATAAGGGTTAAAATATATTTTGTCTTCCAAATAAATGACAAAAATATTCATAATTCACATACTTAAATTATTTATATATACAAGTATTTTAGCCTTTTTCATTACATCATTAACAGGTCTAATGATACATTTCAATTCACAAATCACATGAAAATTATGTGATTATTTTTAAATATTAAAAGATAAACCACACATAACTCAAACCATGAAATTTGCCCTGCTCCATTTATGGAAACCTAGCACAGCAAAAGCAGTACACTTTATTTCCCTCCTAACCAACTCATGTTTCCTAATGAAAAATGTGGTTTTTGTTTGGCCTTTTTTCAGTGGAGTTCCATTGAGTTAGGAACAATTTGGAAGATAGTGAAAATAAATACAATGTCAAGTCACATTTTACGGAAAAGGTCTATGCGCATAAAAGATACTGAACAAATAAAAATATTTGTAATTATATAATTTATAAATATTTTGATTTCAACTATAAATATGAACATTTTAAGTTAAAATTGTATCTCGTTATATACATGTAACACAATTGCATATTTATGTGATCTAAAAAGCTCATTACTCACAACCCCAAGGGTTGGCTTGGTAACAAGACATTGAATTTTTGGAATGTACTTGCTCCAAAGTTTAAATCAAAATCTCTTAGTTCAAATCGAAACTTCTCAAGTGTTAGCAATTTCTTGAAACCATTGGACTGAGAAAAAATCCTTAAATTAGCTGTGGTGCATTTGCGGAAAATTTATTAGTGAGAACCTATGCACCTTGGAAGATTAGTCTAGTTTTGATCCGAACACATCAATCTCAATCAAACAAAAAAAAAAAAAAACAAGCAAACAAACAAACAAAAAGCTCATTACTCACATGTCAATATGCCCTTTTTCATCAACTAGCTGTTATTATCCACAACCTTTTAGGTGATTGCAAGCAACGTAGTTAAATTTGGTAATCTACCTGACATCCATGGACCACCATCACATTTAAATCCACAATTTTTCAGTTAAACATCAAATGCAATGTCGGGACCCATAAACCAAATCTCTGTTATTGAGATAGATATTTGGATTCCATATCTCTTTGCTCTTCAATACCATCAAGAGATTATGTTATTTTATGGAAAACGCGCACACACAAAATGCATGTCATTTACCTTTAACTTACGAGTTGACTTTCCCTCCCTCATTTTTGTCTTTAGAGGATAATCATTCAGTAATTTTGAAATAATTTCGGAATATGAACACGTAATATTTTATAAGATTATGATTAGTGGAGAAGGTTGGTAGGTAGGATATTGTATTAGTGATTGGGAAATATGAAAATGCATATTGACTGATGATTGATTAAGGAATACAGACACGTAATAGTTTGATAATATTGAATAATTTCCCGTCTTAAGAGTGTTGGAACAATCTTCTGTGCAAATAAAATGAACTGAAATAATTCAAACAAAATAATTAAATAACATACCGAATTTAATTCGTTGAACCGAATAAATAATTTAAGACCAAGTCGAGTGTGTGACACTCTGTCCTTAAGACAGATTCGCCCCGCTACGGTGCTTACGGTTGAATGGCGTCTATCTCCCAGGATACAATAATCTTCACAAATTTATAGAAGCACTTCAAATAAATTTGTTCGGCGAACCAAACCTGTGTTCTAACTCTCTGAATTTAATTCTAAAACTAAAATGAAGAATAATGCATACAAATGAAATCTTGGGCAGCAAAGAAAAAGATTTCAAACTGTTATTACTCCGGGTCAAAATTGTTGGACAGGCTGAATATAAATAGGGCCGAACCGGTGTAAACCACACCTGGAACATAAGCCGAACAGGTGCAATATATATGAAACAAATTCCTACCGTTGAATATAACATAATATTCAACAACGATTTGTCCGTTAGTGGACAAACCAAGAACCTGTTCCAACTTTATTTATTTAAACTATTTCAAATATATATATATATATAAAACTAATGAAATAGTTAAATAAATAATTAATAAAGAGGTACAATTTTAGGAAATTTTTAAGGAACCTAAAATTTAAATTTAGAATTAAATTAAATTCTAAAATTACAAACTTTAACAAACCACTTAGGAATCCAAAATTTGAATTTAGAATTAAATTAAATTTCCACACTAATTTTTATTGAAAAATTCAAAAGAATTTTATCTAAAAAATTAATGTTAGACCCGAAAACGACGTCATCTTCCCATTCACTCATAAATGGTTTTGACGTTTCGTCTTCACTGTGTGACTTGCTACGCGGCAAGGAACACTCCACCTCTTCGGACCCACCCCAAAAGACGTTTGCGGTCCACCCAAAATTGGGCTAAAAAATATGCCTATATAAAACCATTTTTCCAACAATCCCCCACATGAATGGAATTTGACGGAGAGAAAATGTAACAACATGATCTAATCAGAGAGTTTAGAAATTGGAAATATTCTGCAAAGGATAGGTAGCTTTTGGCGTTGAACCTTTCCTTGTGAGACACTATCGGATTTACTAGCTAACCAGTGAACATGATGTCTTGAACTGTTCAGCCGTTTGTGTAAACCAAGACAATAGAACTCACACAGTATATTCCCAGACACAGTTTATTCTCACTATTGTGTTCATTTTGGCCCTGAACAACTTGGTCTTCATGAGTGCTCTAGAGAATTGTAGCCCTTCACAAATCTCACAGAACTGGCCCAGTTCACACTCACATAGGTGATTCTTATGAAGAGTATCCTGCCATACTCCACTAGGTTTCCCTAGATATAAGAATCATTAAAAGTATTACTTAACCTAAAACGCTGCAGACATCACTATTTCATCATAGAAATGGGTAGGAGTTAGACTCCCAGTGATCCTTCTGAGTCAATCACAACTCGGTTGTCCCTTTGAACCTAGATCTTGGATCTCCAGTCAACTAGGTTGGGTTGCCGTTGTGGTAACTCTTATTTAATAGGCTTTAGTCCCATTCCCCTCGATGAATTCTCAACTAACTCTCTTGCTAACCCTTTGGTTAGGGGATCCGCTATGTTGTCTTTAGACTTTACATATTCGATGGAAATAATGCCATTAGAGAGTAGTTGTCTTACGGTGTTATGTCGACGACGAATGTGTCGTGACTTACCGTTATACATATGACTTTGTGCTCTACCAATTGCTGATTGACTATCGCAATGTATGCATATAGCAGGCACCGGTTTTGGCCATATCGGAATATCTTCAAGGAAGTGGCGAAGCCATTCTGCTTCTTCCCCTGCTTTGTCTAAAGCTATGAATTCAGATTCCATAGTAGACCTAGCAATACAAGTCTGTTTGGAAGATTTCCAAGATACAGTCGCCCCCCCAAGAGTAAAGACATACCCACTGGTGGACTTAGAGTCTCTAGTATCCGATATCCAATTTTCATCACAGTATCCTTCAAGTACTGCTGGATATCTAGTATAATTCAGCCCAATGTTACGAGTAAATCGAAGATATCTTAGAACCCTGATAATTGCTTTCCAGTGTTCTACTCCCGGATTACTCGTATATCTACTTAATTTACTTACTGCATAAGCTATATCTGGGCCAGTGCAGTTCATCAAGTACATTAAGCTTCAATAATTTGGGCATACTCTAATTGAGAAATACTTTCCTGTATATTCTTAGAAAGATACAAATTAACATCTACAGGAGTTCTAGCAAGATGATCATCATCTTTGCTGAATTTGTCAAGTATTTTCTCAATGTAATGAGATTGTGACAAAGTATAACCTTCTGATGTTTTGGTAATTTTCATACCAAGAATTACATCAGCAATGCCCATGTCCTTCATGTCAAAATGTTTATTCAACATTTTCTTGGTAGTTTTAATCATGTCATTATTACTACCATGATGAGCATATCATCTACATAAAGACATACAATGACATAACCTTTGTCTGTGTTTTTAATATAAACACATTTGTCACACTCATTAATTTTAAATCCATTTGACATCATTGCCTTGTCAAATTTCTCATGCCATTGCTTTGGCGCTTGTTTTAAACCATATAATGATTTAACCAATTTACACACTTTCTTTTCTTTCCCTGGAACAGAAAACCCTTCTGGTTGTTCCATGTAAATTTCTTCATTTAACTCACCATTTAAGAAAGCGGTTTTAACATCCATTTGATGAATTTCTAGATTGTATAGAGATGCAATGGCAATTAGCATTCTAATGGATGTTATTCTAGTAACCGGTGAGTATGTGTCAAAGTAATCTAGACCTTCTTTCTGTCTAAAACCTTTGACTACAAGTCTTGCCTTGTATTTGTCGATTGATCCATCTGCTTTCAATTTTCTTTTGAAAATCCACTTGTACCCAAGAGGTTTACAACCTGGTGGCAAATCCACTAATTCCCAAGTGTGATTTTGCAAGATGGATTCAACTTCACTGTTGACAGCTTCTTTCCATAAAGGAGCTTCAGGACTGGACATAGCATCTTTAAAAGTTAAAGGCTCATTTTCTAACAAATATGTTAGAAAATCTGGACCAAAAGATTTTGAGGTTCTAGCACGTTTACTACGCCTAAGTTCCTCTTCCTCATTTTGATCTAACTCTTGTTCTTGATCATGTTCTTGATCCTGACTAGTAATAGCATCAAAAGATCTTTTATTAGTACTAGTCTCTTGTCCAGTCTTCTTTGGAAATACATGTTCAAAGAAAGATGCATTCCGAGACTCAATAATAGTATTTACATGCATTTCGGAATGTTCTGATTTATGAATCAAAAACCGATATGCACTACTATTCTTGGCATAACCAATGAAAATGCAATCAATGGTCTTAGGACCTATCTTAGTCTTTTTAGGACTAGGAATAGCCACTTTAGCCAAACACCCCCACACTTTTAAGTATTTGTAGGATGGTACTCTTCCATGCCACATTCATAAGGTGTTTGATTCACTTTCTTTCGGGGTTTATTTAAAATATAATTAGCAGAAAGTATTGCTTCCCCCCACAAGTTCTGAGGTAATCCAGAACTGATTAACATGGCATTCATCATTTCTTTTAAAGTCCTATTTTTCCTTTCAGCAATTCCATTTTGCTGAGGTGAGTAAGGAGCGGTGGTTTGATGAATTATTCCATGTTCTTTACAAAATTCACCAAAAGGTGATTCATATTCACCACCTCTATCACTTCTAAGTTTCTTGATTTTCTTACCAAGTTGATTTTCAACTTCATTCTTATATTGAATGAAAGTTTCCAAAGCTTCATCCTTGGTTCGAATTAAATAAATATAACTATATCTAGTATAGTCATCTATAAAAGTGATTACATACTTTTTTCCACCTCTGTTTGAATTGATTTAAAATCACAAATGTCACTATGAATTAATTCAAGTGGTTCGTACTTCTTTCAATTGAATGAAAAGGAGTTTTAGATAATTTTGCCTCAACGCAAATTTCACATTTATGATTTGAATCAATGTTAAATTTAGGTAAACATTCCATATTAATTAATCTACGCAAAGATCCATAATTAACATGTCCTAGTCTACCATGCCATAAATTTGAAGACTCAAGCAAGTAAGAAGAAGATGTAGTATTATTAATACCAGAGGGTACAACAGTCATTACATTTAACTTGAAAAGGCCATCAGACATGTAACCTTTTCCTACATACATCTTTTTGGTAAGTACAAATTGTCACTTTCAAAAACTAGCCTAAACCCATTCTTACTCAACAAAGATCCGGAAACTAAATTCTTGCGAATGTCCGGTACATGCAGCACATTGTTGAGAGTGAGTTCCTTTCCTGATGTCATCTTAGTACAATCTTTCCTTGTCCTTCAACTTTGAAGTTGAGGAGTTGCCCATAAAAAGTTGTTCACCATGTCCACTGTAGAATAAGATGTGAACATCTTTTTATCGGCACAGATATGGCGAGTAGCACCAGTGTCCACCCACCATTCTTTAGGATTTCCGACAAGATTTGCCTCGGAAACAACTGCAGAAAGATTTATGACATCTACACCATTGGAAATGTTATCCAGTTTGGTCATTTTGGCTTTAGCAACCTTCTTACTTGATCTTCCTTTGCCTTTACGAAAATCAGTTCTTAAGAACTTCTCTGGTTTTCCACCATGATTCACTGGCACAGTCCCAACATACGGAGAGGTTGGCGTAATGGCAATCACCATACCAGTACTGGTCTGAACATTAGTTTGACCAGTTTTAGTAGCCATAAATTCTAAATTATAAACCACAATTATAATTAGAATTTAATACTACACAGAAAATTAAAACCAAAAAACACAGAATTTAAAATTCTGTAAAAAATAAAAGAAACAAAAATTGTAACTTTTATTTCCAATTAATTTGAAAATAAAATAAAATTTTATTTAAACAAATTAAACCAAAACAACAGATATAAAATCTGTTAAAATAAAAGAAACAAAACAAAATGTAACTTTTATTTTCAATTAATTTGAAATAAAATAAAATAAAATTTTATTTAACCAAATTAATTCCACACAGAAAACTAATCCAAATTCACAGAATTAAATTCTGTAAAAATAAAAGAAACAAGAATGTAACTTTTATTTTCCAATTAATTTGGAAATAAAATAAAATTTTATTCAACCAAATTAATTCCCCACAAAATTAAATTCTGTAAAATAAAAGAAATAAGAATATAACTTTTATTTTTTCAATTAATTTGGAAATAAAATAAAATTTTATTTAACCAAATTAATTCCACACAAGAAATTAAATTCTGTAAAATAAAAGAAATAAAAATATAACTTTTATTTTTCCAATTAATTTGGAAATAAAATAAAATTTTATTTAACCAAATTAAATCCACACAAGAAATTAAATTCTGTAAAATAAAAGAAATAAAAACTAACTATAACTTTTATTTTTCAATTAATTTGGAAAAAAAAAATTTATTTAACCAAATTAATTTCACACAGAAACTTAAATCTCTTGTTACACTCCAATAATTAAAATACTGAAAACAGAATTTTAATTAATGAAAATCAGAAAATAATTTCTAAAACCCAAAATTAATTTCTGAAAAAATTCCACAAAAATATATTCTGAATTGTTAATGACACCAGTATCGTACTACTAGTTGTTGTCAAAGAAAAGAGACAGTATATTACTACTATCTGTCAAATAGCATATAATCACTATTTGTTTTTCCAACCAGAATATTATTTTGTAAATTACAGAAAATAATTTTCTTCGAAATTATTTAGAAGAAAGAAAAGGGAAACAAACGAAAAATTCTGTAAACAGAATAATTCGATTGTCTTAAGATTGTTGGAACAATCTTCTGTGTAAATAAAATAACTGAAATAATCAAACAAAATAATTAAATAACATACCGAATTTAATTCGTTGAACCGAATAAATAATTTAAGACCAAGTCGAGTGTGTGACACTCTGTCCTTAAGACAGATTCGCCCCGCTACGGTGCTTACGGTTGAATGGCGTCTATCTCCCAGGATACAATGATCTTCACAAATTTATAGAAGCACTTCAAATAAATTTGTTCGGCGAACCAAACCTGTGTTCTAACTCTCTGAATTTAATTCTAAAACTAAAATGAAGAATAATGCATACAAATGAAATCTTGGGCAGCAAAGAAAAAGATTTCAAACTGTTATTACTCCGGGGTCAAAATTGTTGGACAGGCTGAATATAAATAGGGCCGAACCGGTGTAAACCACACCTGGAACATAAGCCGAACAGGTGCAATATATATGAAACAAATTCTTACCGTTGAATATAAACATAATATTCAAACAACGATTTGTCCGTTAGTGGACAAACCAAGAACCTGTTCAACTTTATTTATTTAAACTATTTCAAATATATATATATATAAAACTAATGAAATAGTTAAATAAATAAATTAATAAAGAGGTACAAATTATAGGAAATTTTTTAAGGAACCTAAAATTTAAATTTAGAATTAAATTAAATTCTAAAATTACAAACTTTAACAAACCACTTAGGAATCCAAAATTTGAATTTAGAATTAAATTAAATTTCCACACTAATTTTTTTTATTGAAAAAATTCAAAAGAATTTTATCTAAAAAATTAATGTTAGACCCGAAAACGACGTCATCTTCCCATTCACTCATAAATAATTTTGACATTTCGTCTTCACTGTGTGACTTGCTACGCGGCAAGGAACACTCCACCTCTTCGGACCCACCCCAAAAGACGTTTGGGGTCCACCCAAAATTGGGCTAAAAAATATGCCTGTATAAAACCATTTTTCCAACAATGAGAACTTTGTTTATTTTGCATCTTTTTTTTTTTAAATAATAATAAAGACTGTTCAAAGTAGATGACCTTAATTTTTTTATTTTTAAAAAAAAACCCTATTAAAGATTTAAAAAAATAAACTTTTATTAAAAAACAGAAATCAGCTTATTTTCCTCTGTATTAGACTCTTTCAAAAAAATATTCTAAATTTTTAGAGCCGTCTCGTTTGGACGAACTTTTAAAAATAAAAAAATAAAAAAAAGGGAAAGAAAAGAGTTGAATAAAGCTGAATATAAGTAAAAATTAAAAAGGCCAAAAAATACCACTCCCAAAGGAAAGCTAAAGTAATATGTGGCAATGATAAAAAATAAAAAAAATAAAAAAATTGAGAAACTTTTGAGGAACGCAAAACAGCAAAATTTTCCAAAAAACTAAAGCAATTGGGTTGAAGAATTTAGAAAGTCATCATTTATTAATTTGAAGGCAAATGTTTAAATAGTCAAATAAAACTTTGTTCCATAATTTGGTAAAGAAATAGCATAATACTACATTTTGTTGTTCACCCCAAACTGACTTGTTGGTTTTAGAAAATCAATAATAGATCAAGACAAAGAGAGAGAGAGGGTGGTTAGGTAAAATGTCATGAATACTGCTTGTTTTTGAAGGAGAGCATCTATTTACACACACCATTTTCTCTCTCTATACACCCTTCACACACTACTTCCCAACACATTTTCTCATTAAGTGTGTGGGAAGAGGGGATATGGTGTGTGCATATAGAAGCTCTTGTTTTGAAGGAAGAATCACAAAATTGTATTTCGCTAACAATGGGATGGTTCAATCACTCTCTATAGATGAATGCTGTAACAGAGTAAAACTTGCCAAAATCATTAAAGGTTCAATTAGGAGATAAGATATTATCTGTCAATACTTAAATTGGATTATGAAAAGACTAAGGGCTTATTTGACGTAATCTATAAAAGATAAAAAGTTATTAAAAAAATCAAAAAATTATCACTGTTCACAAAAAAAAATATAAAAATAACAAATTTACACAGGAAAAAAGTACAAGCCAATTGTAACCACTATAGTAATGGTACACTGTGAAGTGATAGTACAAATTCACACAGGCAGTGTACAAAAATGTTACACAGGACAATGTTGTTTGGCTCGTAAGGGTCTATCATGGGTCCCGTTTTGATAATCTGAACCGTCAATGTGTAGAATTCGTCGAGTATTATATGGCTGTAAAAAATCATGTTGATCGAATATTGATAACTACGTGATCAAATCAATTTTATATAAAAAATATGAACGGTGAACAAATTAACAGTTGACAAAAAAACTGATCCGATGAGATATTTATCGATATTCGATCAACTTGATTTTTTACAAACATATAATACTCGATGAATTTTACATATTGAACGGTTCGGATTATCAAAACGGGACCCATGGTGGGGCCACAGGCCGAACAGCACCGTCCAGTTCACCACACAACTTCAAAGCAACGCAACTAATTAACTTCCTAAACAATCACTGTCAGTACACGCCTACGGACATTAGGAGTAATTTGGTAATTTTGCTATTTTAATAGACATTTTTTTGTAAAAAGTTAAAAAGTTATTCCAAATAATCATATTTTTTTCCTCTACTTTTTTATCTAAAAAGTCAAAAAATGTACTTATATAGTTCATCCCAAACATCCCAAACAATCCTAATAATGGTTTGTGATATTTGTAATAAGTGTACTTTTTGACTTTATATAAAAAGATTTATAGAAAAATAGAAATGGGATATTAATTAATGTGACCTAAATAAATGCACTTATGCCAAAAAGTGCACTTATAGTTTAACCCAAATAAGCTCAATACAGATGCAACCATTATTCAAAAATCAATTCATCAGCATCGGTTGTGATATAAAATCTTACATTTTCAAATCTCTGTCTTAATACATTTTCAGTTGTACAACATGGTAAAAATGTCAAGAACGATCATACAACTAAAATTACATGGGGATTGAGGAATACAAATATTTAGATGGAGACTAACACATGTGTGAACAAAACACATATTGGCCCGTGTGATAGAGTTGTGAAAAAGTGATTATACATTATAATTTAACAGCTTATAATTTATAACTGTGAACATAATTTGATTTTTGACTTATAAATTAAGCTTCTCCTCCCCACTCAAAGAATAAGTTGATTTTTGACTTACAAAAAGCTATAAGCTGTATTGTTAAGCTGAACCAAACACATCAAAATAGCTCAAATTAAGCTAAAAACTGAAATAAACTGAAAATAAGCCCTACCAAATAGAACTATTATAATTGATGCAAAGCAATTAGTCACATCCAAAAGTACATGACCTCACGTAGAGTAGGAAAATGAATTCATCTAAGTATGTGAACAAAACAAACAATCTAAAATTGTAAGCCTTACATTTAAAAATTGTATTGACCTCACTTAAAATAGTAAATTCTATTGTTTTAAATTAATCAAAATTTGTGTTTTGGTCTCACATTTTGATAGTGTGAACAAAATCAAACTTTCCAAAGTAATAGACCCCACTATTTTGGACCAATCAAAATATGATTTTTGTTCACACACCTTATCAGCTGTATACAAAATTAGACTTATCAAGTCACAAGTGATCCATAATTTGATGCATGCTGAAGTTGATAGTAATTCTATTAAAAAAAAATAGTAATTCTATTCAAATCAAACATAAGATTTAAACTAATTAAAAACACAACTGTCAGAGCTTAAGATTGTATTTATGACTTTTTTAAGCATTTAAGGAGACATATTTGACGACAAGTTTCCAAAGACTAATCATACTTTAGGTGGGATTTTCAACAAAGACCATGTACCATTAGACCCATTGGAATCACCTTTCCACCTAATTTAGTTTGCCATTAAACCCATTGGAATCACCTTTCCACCTAATTTTAGTTTGCCATTAAAAATCCTTGAGTAAGGTTTTCCTGTGTGTTTCCTTTTGTGAGAGCATTCACTTCAGCCTCACCAAACTAATATTGAATAAATTATCAATAGGTCCTAATAGTTAAACTTAATTCTCATTATATACTATTAAAAATAAGTTTTAATAAAATCGTCACTAAAAATAATTTTGTGATGATTTTTTACATGTTGCTAAAAATTGACAATTAGTAACTTTTTTGTCACAATTTTTATAAATTGTCGCTAAAACTTATAATTAGTGACGTTTTTCTGTAACAAATTTTTTAAACTGTCACTGAAAGTTGAAAATTAATAATTTTTTTTGTGACGATTTTTTTAAATTGTCGTTAAAACTTATAATTAGTGACATTTTTTGTGACAATTTTCAAACTATTGTTAATAATTAACAATTATTGGCATTTTTAATAGCGTTTAATAAAAAAATACCATTAATTATCATAGAACCTATTAGATAATAAATCCATCTATTAAGACTTATACGTGAATCCCCCGTTAATCTTGATTAAATATAACAAATAAATTATAAAAACATTACTCTATGGTTAGATATTATTTATAGTTGCTATAGTTGCCATAGTTGCTCAATAAATTTTTATAGTTATGATTCATTGGCTATTTAATAGTTTATGATTTTTTTTGATATATTTGGCCCCCCTACTTTGACTTTTGGGGTATTATCCATTAAAAGAAAAGATAATAAAATAAGTTTTTAATAAATAGAGAGTCGAATAGATGGTGAAATTAAAAAATTTAACTACATAAAATAGAAAAATATTTTTTAAATTATAATTTGGTACAAAATTTGTTGAGCATGCTCTAAGAAGTGAAGATGTTGATAAAATTCATGTTTGCTAGAAGTCCTACTACTACAAGGCATTTTGGTCCATTTAGGCTTCCTTTGGCACCAACTTTTTGGCTGGATTTTGTTTTTTGGTTTATTTTTTAATTTTTAGGATCATCTAATCTAAGACTTAAAAAGTAACATATTAAGACAAAATAAACCTAAAAAATAGCAATTTATAATCGGCAGCTAAAAGAACCCTTAGTGCAATTTATGAGGAGGGCTATTATAACTTATTTTTTATTGTTTTGAAAATCTGTGTCAAAGTGTTTAGCGCGACTTCTACTTATAGCTTACGAGATTAAAATAGTTTAAATAAGTCGAAAAAAATTGATTCTTGAAAAGTTGAGGAGAGATACTTTTAACTTCTACTTTCTAAATATTAACTTTCAACTTGCACAAAGTTACAGCAAACATGCCCTTCTTATTTTTGAGGTATTATACATTTTCTTTCATGTTCTTAGAATTGGCAAAGGCCTCAAGGCATTAATATTTCAATACATTAAAAGATTGAACAAGGGTAGTGAGGAGCATACACAACACAATATCTTAGGCTTAATTTGGATGGTAGGAATTTTAAGAAAAAATGAGAATGTAATTTCGAACCCCCCCTAAATCCCAACTTCGGAATAAGTTGGAATGACAAAATGATTCTTGACAGAAGTACTCACACCCACCATTGTAATCTCATACTCCAGTTCAATCCTAAGTTTTGAATATATTTACCTCATTTATTAGATTACGGGGTATTGAATTTCTAGTAATAAAATTTCCTGATTGAGTTCCATCACCTAGCATGGATCAAATAAATTAAATTTAGATAGCGTTTGGTAGAGCTTTTAAATATAATTTGAGAATAGGAGTTGTATTTTGAGTTTGTGAGTTTTGAAATTATGATTTAAATGTGAAAAATTTGTTTGGTGAATGAGTTTTGAAAAGAATTTTGAATTGAGTGGGAAATTTTTGATGTAACATATGATATTTGATACAAAAACTTACAACTCATAACCAAACATACAACTCTTAATTCTATTAAAGCTCATAAAATTTTTTAAAAAATTCGGAAAATATTTTTTGTTGAATATATACAAAATTAACATGTGTCAATTGCAAAAAAAAAATAAATAAATAAATAAATTTGCACTGTTCCGATCAATTGGCCGGATGACCGGTTAGTCCAAATTTTCCCACCTTCGACCGAGTTTTCAAAAGTGAGCGTGAAATTAATTTTTGAAAGCTGCAAACAAACGTCATATGCAAACTAAAGGGTGGAACTAAAGTTCCAAAACCCTTCCAAACACAGCCTAGATTTTCATCTTACACAGAATAAGATTGATTTAATTTCTTATGCCTTTATTTATTTTTATTTTTTTCCCCATATTCATACGTGCACAAAAGCACAACAGGTCAGACCCTGATATTTTTCTGTTTTTGACTCAATGGACATGCCTCCTCCACTGGCACATGATGAGGCCAAGGGACCAAGCAATGTGGATAATCTAATGGAGAAGGAGATTAGATTCTCTCCACCAATTATGAAGGTACTAGCTACAATCATACTAGAGGTTTAAAATAAATTAAAGCTTGCTGACTAGTAGAACAAAGAAACGTTAGTGCCATATCTAGTAAGCAATGTCAAAACTCATGTGGACATAAATAAGAATTATTACTTTTAGGTTATGTTTGATTGCACAGATAATTGTGAGTGAACAGTACATCCCCTAGGATTATTAGCATAAGATAAATAGTCTCACCAAATGCGATTAACAATACCACCCCTAAGATTCAATATCCCTACTTTTTTCTGGGATTTGCAGCTGAACCCTTTTGTTGCATCTAAATGATGGAAATGTGGGGTCCACATTCCAATCCCACCCTCTAATCCGGAAATCAAACAGGTTAACATCTGCAAATCTCTTTATCGAGTTCTGTTTTTTGACTATTACTTAAGTGTTCATTGATTATGAACCTAAGATTCTAGTGTTTTTCCTTGATTAATTATAATGTTTTAAGCTTATACCCCTTTTGCTTGTCAACAAAAGACACTAAACAAACAACCAATATATATGTGGGCCATAGAACAAAGGCATCAAATGTCAACTTTGGTGCAAGTTGTGGTTTAATTGCTTAAACTCTTTAGACTGGGATAATAAGATCTGAAATGTGATTGGTGGTTAGTGCATCATATGTATAAACCTCTTCTATCACTAAATGAAGGCTTTCAAATCTCACTTTTGAATGAAATGATGGACAATACAGGTACTCTTTATCACTAACTAATTGCAGGATGAAGTAAGAAATCTCTAAGTTTTTCTAATGCTTTGATGCAATGCTTGAGACAAGGGACCAACATGTCACATCTTAGTTTGGGAACTGCTTTTTCAGGGCTTTTTTTTAATCATTTTAAAAGCCCATAATTGTTTTTTAAATATATGATGTGATCTTAAAAAAGGACAAAAAAAGAAAGAAAGAAAGGAGCAAAAAAGACTTAAAAATCGGCATTATTGACACCATGAGAGACGTGACCATTGGAGGACATGGTACCCCTTCAACTTAACAACCGTACCATGGTAGTTGTTGCAAACAGTATTGGGTGGGAAGGGATAATAACCCACCTTTGACATGGTGGAAGAAGTGATTGAAACGCAATTTGTCTACAAGTTTACAAGAGAGTGGGGATAATTATTGTTGATAAGGATTGATTTGTTGGTCATTTGGTGTAACTAAATGCACATGCACGGTTTCATCTAAGTGTGACAAGAAGATTGTTTTCATTGCAAGTGTTGATTATGAATGGGAAACTATAAAGCAAATTATTGTGAAGGGGGGCTCGAGCTTCTAAAGGGATTACAAGAATAATATCAAGAAAGTCGATGATGTGTCTGAACAGGAATGCAGCATTTTTTTAATAAGGTCAGAGTTCCCATTTGGAGAAAAGATAAAGTCTGAAAGAAATTGTACCTGTTTTGACGGGATGAACACACGAGAAGAAAATTTTGTAAAGTAACAACAGCTACTAAATGACGCAAATCTTTCACCTTCAGCCTCTGCCTCCTTTGAAGTATCTACTTCACATGACAGAAAGACTTGGTCATTCCAAAATATTAAAAATCAATAACTAAATTAAGGCCTCGTTTGGGAAAAAGTTATTTTAGTAATTTTTTGACTTATTGGCTAAAATATGAGGTAACAAAAACTAGTATATTTGGAATGACTTTTTAGTTTTTAACAAAAAGATGTGCAAAAAGTAGAGAGAAAATGGAATATTTGACTTTTTGTATAAGTTATAGACTTTTTGATTTTTTAGTAATTTTTTGGTTTTTAGGCTAAAAGTCTCGCATGCCAAACGAGGCCTAAATCTCCACCAATGAAAATTGTAATTTATATCACATATCACAGTAAGATATAGTTGAGTTAGTGCAATGTTATCTGCAAACATGAACTGATTAAAAAAAATAAGTAAAACTCTTGTGATGTTTGATAATAAAAGAATAAGAAGCATTAGCATGTATATTCAGGCTCATACAAAACATGTTTTGAATGTATATATATGTGTATGTATGTTCAAAACTTGCAGATTTTCATACAACATAGATGTGCATGCATGATGTAACACAAAACACATCAATGTGCAAGCAGCTCCTAGGATCCCACTTCCCACATTGCATGTACCGCCTATTACAGATACCATGTGCTGTAGCAACATGCAATTAATATCCAAAAGTAACTAACAAATGAATTGCCCGTCTCATGCCACAACTTCAATCCCAAGCAAAGCAACACAGCAACTATTACCATAGGCTATAGTACATAGGAACTCAACTCCTATAGATGAACCAAAATGCAGACAGAATGTGTGCTTGATATTGACTGAGACCTGGCTCCTAAAAGTAAAAAAAAAAGAAAGATCTGATATTGAAAGAAGGTTGGTTGTATTAACTTTCTTGGAAAAGCTATCTGCCAAACTGCCAGTATTGAAAACATGGGGTATTAGGAAGCGGGGTTCGGTCATTGGTTTTTGGATCCATTGAAGGAATCTTACAAAAACATGTGACAAAAGTTTTTTGCATAGTCTGAAAATTCCAACTTGTATGTGACATGGACCTGATCCTCCACCTAGCCTTGCTTTTTTTTGTTTTTAAGCCCTCGTATCATGTACATGGGACAAGATCACCAAATTCAAATAATTGTGAGATTTTATTTAAAAACTGATATCTTCGTGATAATGGTTAGGTACAGAGGCATATATAAATGCTTGCTATGTCTGTAATTCAATGATTTCATAAATATCACATATATCAGCAAATATAAATTGATTTTTAAATGGTTCTAAACTAATGATTTAAGTGTGTTCTTTTGTTTCAACATTAAAGATGAGGTACATAGGAGTTTGTACCAAAGCTCCACTAATTATATTGAAGACCTTGCTACCAGAAATGTACATCAAATAACATCAGAACAATAGTTGTCAAGAGAAAGTTTCACAAACCACATAATGAATCTTGAAGATGAAAAAACAAAGCAAATAAAAAAATAAGACATCTAAACAAGGAAGAATGTTGTCTGATAAACAGCATCCCTAATTTCCTTGGTTTGTAACCGTCCAGAAGCATTTATGCTTTATAAGTGAAATATCAAATCTCATTTTTTCTAAGGCAATGCCTTTGGTTGCTTTGCCAAGCTGGTTGCAGCCGACTCTGTAGAGTTTGATTGTTTCTAATTAACTCAAACAAACACCACCCTTTCAAAAATCTACAAGCAAATCACGGGAAAGCCAAAAGCACTATATGAACCTAGTGACCAGTCAATGGTAATATCATGCTTTAAATTATTTCTAGTTATAATAAATCAGCAACAACAACAATTATTTTGGACCACAAATTTCTTCATGTGAAGTCAGTTTAAAAATATAACATTGGGCATGATTCGTTTTTTCAAAAAAGGAAGTGGATGTGTTCTCACATCCCTTTTATTTAGAAAAATGAAAACATAGTTAGAACAGTATTAGGCACCCCTTATCTAAGGTTAATACACTAATTTTTAAAATTTTACAGCACTCTGCCTTCCGTTTGAGAGCTTTTAAGAACAAAAAGTTTCAAGCCCACCACCTCCCACCCTTATAAAGCTCTTCCAATTCTTTTCTGACAATTGCAGCTCTCTCTCTCTCTCTCTCTCTCTCTCTCTCTCTCTCTCTCTCTCTCTCTCTCTCTCTGTAAAACAAAAGGATATCCCTACCATTAAACTCTCTGACTCTCACAAGGAAACAAGAAAAAGCAGAAAAAAGCTAAAAGGAAAAACAGATGGCTGCAGAGCAAACCCAAAAGCACCCAACAATGCCTGAGGTAGGAATTACAGAATCTTAAAAACTCCAAGAATCTTCTTGCCAGACAAATGTGCAGTATTACATTCTGACAACTCTTTTTTTATCCATAACTTTTGCTAGGTAGTTGAGGAGTTGAAGAGAATGACCGACATAAGCTTCCCTATAGTGGCCATGGGCTTGATTGGCTATCTCAAAAACATGATTCTAGTTGTGTGCATGGGAAGGCTAGGGAGCCTCGAGCTGGCTGGCGGTGCACTAGCCATTGGCTTCACCAATATCACTGGCTACTCAGTTCTATCAGGTCTAGCCATGGGGATGGAGCCACTTTGCGGCCAGGCTTTTGGTTCTAGAAACTTAACATTAGTGTCACTCAGTCTTCAAAGAACAATTCTAATGTTACTGTTAGCATCAATACCAATAGGATTGTTATGGTTTAACCTAGAGCCTCTCATGCTTAGGCTCCGCCAAAACCCAGATATAACACATGTTGCTAGCCTCTACTGCCGCTACGCCATCCCAGACCTCATTGCTAATAGCCTTCTTCACCCACTACGTATCTATTTACGCAGTAAAGGGACGACATGGCCATTGATGTGGTGCACTTCACTTGCAGTGCTTCTCCACCTTCCCATCACCGTTTTCTTTGCCTTCAGTCTTCGACTTGGGGTCCAGGGGATTGCAGTTTCAACCTTTGTCACCAACTTTAACACCTTGTTTTTCCTTCTAGGCTACATAATCTACACTCGTAACCCAAAGAAGCACATGTGTCAACCACTAATACCCCAAATGAAGCCATTTTCTACAACAACTTCACTAGGGGAGGAGTGGGGAATGCTACTTCGACTTGCTATACCAAGTTGTCTAGCTGTTTGTTTGGAGTGGTGGTGGTACGAGTTCATGACAATTCTAGCGGGTTACCTCGACAAACCTCATGTTGCCCTTTCAACATCAGCTATAATAATACAAACCACCTCTCTCATGTATACATTGCCTTCTGCATTAAGTGCATCAGTGTCAACCAGAGTGAGCAATGAGCTTGGAGCGGGCAGGCCAGGTAAGGCCAGTTTGGCAACAGTGGTAGCTATAGGACTGGCCCTTTTAACATCTGTTTTTGGCTTGTTATGGACCACCTTAGGGAGAGAATCATGGGGGAGAGTTTTTACAAAAGACAATGAGGTTGTAGAGTTAACAATGGCTGTGCTACCCATAATAGGGCTATGTGAGCTCGCAAACTGTCCACAAACCACATGTTGTGGGGTTCTCCGTGGAAGTGCTAGGCCCAGTGTTGGAGCAGGTATAAACTTTTACTCATTTTACTTGGTGGGTATGCCAGTGGCTATCATTTTGGCCTTTGTCAAGAAACTTGGGTTTTTGGGCCTTTGTTATGGGCTTTTAGCAGCTCAGCTGGCATGTGTAATTTCAATCTTCATAGTGATATACAAGATGGATTGGGATAAAGAATCATTAAAGGCTAAAGACTTAGTGGGAGAGAGTTGTGCATTTGCACATGCAGATCAAACAGTGTAATGTGAAGAAGTTGGGTCTCCCAAAGAGGTAGCTTTCAAAAGTGAATGTTATTTATGAAGTAATATGCACAAATAACACAGCATTAACAGTATAACTGCAGAGTCTCATTTTCATAGTTTCAAGTCAAGTCATGCTATATGAATTGTGCATCGCGTACTTATTCTTTTAATTTCAGTCCCTCCCAATCTCCAATGTCTTGATCCATGCATAGTTGACTCACGAAGCTGCCTGCAGCTATAGGTGATGAGTTAAATTCGCTAGTTGTTCAGCATGCAGATGTAAAAGCCTTCCATGTTTGGTCAATGCTGAGATGATATAAGTAAAAAATTTATGTGTGCCTTACATGGAGCCCATATAAGGGCCTATTTAATGACCATGTACTGACTTAAAATTCCATGTGCTTAGTAATCAAGATTAAAGTACGTCAAGACATTTTGTTTTATATTTTCATTCTTGTTTTATATTTTCTGTTTTTTTCCCTTTTTCTCTTCTAAAATTCAATGGTCAATCTAACTTAGGAAATATCAGGGGCAATAGGAGATGAATGAAATGTAGCAAGAAGATGCCACCGCGCATGCATGCATGCCAGCAAGATTATGGAATTTGGAGCACAGGATTTGGCCACCAAATAGACACATGAATCTCACCCAATAAAATAAATATGTCATGGAAATAGTGCGAATTTCTTTGCAAACTTTTGCCCATGTAGATTTGCCCCAGACTTACACTTCAAAGAGTGATAAGAGTTGTAAATCAAAAGCTACATCTCCCTTATTCCTTCTAGTCTCTCTTTGTTCTTCAATTTTTTATTAAAATTCTCCTTTCTAAATTACCTTCCTATTCCAAATTTTACTGCACCTCATCTCTTCTTGTCACACTGTATTTTGCAACACATGAAAACCACGATACACATAATCTGATTCGGATCCAAGTAACCATCCACTTATTCATTTTAGGACTTATTTCACCCTTACTCTAACCATTGGAAGCATGCTTGAAGTAACCAGCCCATCTATTATACCCTAGCCTTGTTGGCAGCATATGCCATCACACCAAGGAAAAAGTTTGTTGATACCATTGATCTGACAATTAACAATACATGCACTGAACAAGTAACACACAAGTTGAATGAAGTGCTAATAACATGCAATAAATGAAGCAAAGCAAATTTCAGGACATGCAAAAGGGAAAATCCCTGGATCCTTATGCTGAGCAAGATTGATTGCGCCCAAGAATGAGCTGACACTCACCAAATATGCTGGAATGCAATTGAACAAAGCTAATGAAACAGAATACATTAATAAGAAAATATTAAGCTTGGTTTGACTTGTTTGCACACTTAACTTTGAATCTATACATGTAATCAAAGCAAATTAACACAAAATAAAATATATATATATATATATATTTAACCATCAGCACCAAATAAATTCCATGGTAAAACATTATGCATCAAAATTTTCAATCCACACCCATAGTGGAAAAAGAAAGCCTAAATAATTAGGAATTTCTACCAACAATATCTATTGATACATATTTAACAGATCAGACTGAACAACACCTACAAAAAAACTCGTTGAGTTGAGATAGAAAAGGAAATGTCAGAATAGTTCCCACGGTTACCTGCTAAAGGCCATCATTGAGATAAATGCACATTATCCACACTAATTTCAACGGTGATAACCCTTCTGCAGGAGGGGAGGGGGAGGGGGGGAATCAGAACCCTTTCCACCAAGCAAACAAGAGCAGTATATATCATCATTTAGCATAAAGTAGTGAATTGAAACAACAATAGACAACATTTTCATAGCAAACACTAGTAATTCAGCAACAAATGGAGCACTTATTTGATTAGCCACAGTCTGGTTGTGATTTCAGAAGCACTTATCCTATTTTTGAAAGCAAAAACCAAGTCAATTTGCTCTCAAAACCAGTAAGAAGCTTCTCTTGAAACACAATTTAAACATTGCCTCTTGCATTTTACATTCCTTCTCCCTTTCAAAAACAGAAATTCAAGCAATTTCGGATCTAAAAAGCAAGACAAAAAAATAATTATAAACATTTCAGCTAAATCGAAAAATTAAGCCACAAAACCAAGGAATTCAAATTCTTCGTTTCAGATGCGATAAAATTGCTAATGAAACACTAGAATTCGAATACATTTTCCTCTGCAACAACAATTAAACCCTAAAATGGGTAATCGATAGTAATTTAAATACACATTTTAGCGAAGAAATCAAGAGATATGTTGATACATACGTATAAAATGGAGAGAGATCACTTGTTGATCACGCTTGCAGACAAAAAGAGTGTGTGCCTGTGTTTCCCGCGTTTTGGAGCGGCGGAGATTTAACAACGGGCTGTAGTTATTTCGAGGCTAAATTACAGTGACACCCCTTGTATAACTCTGATATTACACCATCGCCCTTCTTATTTTCTTCTTTATTTTGGAATTTTGTGTAAGAAATGGACCCGTCTGGATTCTGGACCAGTTGTTAGATTTTTGTGAAATGAAAATCCATCAAAAAGTTGCGACAAGTAGCTTGATTTATAAGCATAAACACGCCTTACGTTTGTCTTGCTAGAAGATTCAAAAAATAAATAAAATGATTTAATTGAGAATGAGAGGGTTGGAAAAAGAGAAAAAAAAAATATGTCTGGTATTTATGACTGAATTTAATTAAAAGTTAAAAAGTCAATTTTAAACTATTTTGGTCATATTACCACTCTATTTTTATTACATATTTTTTTTTAAAATTAAAAAATTAACTTTTAACTAACTTTCCCAAATAATTCAAATTTTGAATTAGCCATTTGAATTTCTCCAAAATTTTGAAACTTGCACATATGTGGAGGGCAACTTAGGGGCCATTTGGGAACAACCAAAAAAGCTAAAAAAATTAATTTTTAATATATTTAGGTCACATCACCTCTGACATTTTTATACAAAAAATTCAAAAAAAATTTCAAAAGTCAACTTTTAACCATCTTCTCAAAACACTATTTATAAAGATACAAGCATATGTCCAACTAATTATTTCTATGAGAGATGAATAAGTGTCAAACCTCTTTCTACTTCTCTTATTACAGTAAATTTTTCTTAACTAACAATTGATATTAAAAGGATTTACATGTAGGTCTTAATATATAGATTTATTGTTCAATAAGTTTTGTGATAATTAACGGTATTTTCATCAAACATCATTTAAAAAAAGTCATTAATTGTCAGTTTTCAATGATAGTTTGAAAAATTTATCACAAAAAATATTACTAATTATAAGTTTTAGCGATAGTTTAAACAAATGTCACAAAAAAAGTCATTAATTTTCAAGTTTCAATGACAATTTAAAAAATTTGTCACATAAAAACGTCACTAATTATAAGTTTTAACAACAATTTATAATAATCGTGACAAAAAATGGTCATTAATTATTAATTTTTAGCGCTGTATACAAAAAAAGTCATGAAAAAATATTTTTAGTTATAATTTACTAGGATTAACTTTCAATAGAACTTAATAAGAATTAAATCTAATTATTATGACCTATTAATAATTTACCTTGATACACTAAGGCTTACAGGAGGAGCTCTACCGTGTTATTTTTAACTATCACTCTTTCATGAGGCTGATCACAATTTTTATGAAATTTCTCAAAGTGACAGCGAATGACTAACACCTAATTCTAAAAGAATCTAATTATAATTTGAGTGACCAACTATATCTTATTGAACTAATATCTAAATTGACCCAGTTCAGTATGTATATTTTTTAAACAACCCAAAAGACCTTACATCACTTATACAATGGGTTAGGGTACGTTAGAGCAATACCCCAACATTTTCTGTTGGAGCTGTCTCTCTCTTCTTTTTTTTTCCTATGACTAGACTTGAGGTGGCACGTTTCATTTTTGCAACAATTGTGGTGGCACACTTCATTTTTGCAACAACTTGTGACTAATACAATACCGTCCAATGGCCTTAATTCACAAGTAAATTGTCACTTTTTATTTTAGAAGCTCAAGTCTTTTTTGTCATTTAATGACCCTTTAATCTTTAGAAAATAAAAAACAATTTTGTTGGACGATAATTATTGATGATGGTCGCAAAGGAAAGTTAGAAAAATGCCAAGTCCTTCTGAATGGGTCATACACTTCATATTTTTTCATGAAAGTATACAATGAAGATTTTTTTGGTATTCTAACTTAGCTAAAATAGTGGTTAAAGACTCCACATCTTTCTTGGCTAAATCAATTTAATCTGCAATTTCTGACAAGTCTTTTTGAATGTTTAAAACAATAACTTTAAAAACAAAAAATATTGTATATATGGATAGCCAATCAATTTCAATGATTATTTAGTAGATAGTTGTCAATTCACGTGTTAAATTATATAGAAATATTGAAAATATAAGTGCATTGGGATTATATCTATTTTGATATTATTTTTACCTTTATGACAATCTAATAAATTGATTTAGTATGACTTAAAAAATTGAAGTGAAAGGAACATGAGAATATATTTGATACCAATTTAGACTATAGGATGAAGATTTTTTTAAATCTAGGTGGACAATTTTCCATGGCAATATGATTATTTTTTTTTTTTTGATTTTTTGGTGTGTGTGAGATTATTGTACAATGGAAAAAGTTGGACTCAAAATAGGGCCAAAATTTTCAAAGTTCACTTTTCATTGTTTTTAACTAAATGGATCTCACCTTCCCATCTTGTCGAGAATAAAATCAATTGTGGATTCTCACCAAAATTCACCATAATATGGACATGATACCCATAATGAAACAAAAATTAAATGGATTAGCAATAAGTAATAGAAGATATTTCAATTGCACTTCACACGGTTACATATATAAAAATTTATAATAATAATAATAAATAAAAATAAAAAAGTGGAATACCTATCATTTAGATCTATTTGGTTGTGTTTTTGTGTTTTCAAAAACAAAAAAGAATGATATCTTTTGAAAAACATATCATTTTTTTATTTGTGTGCAAAATTATTTTTTAAAAATTAAAAGACAACTACTTCTTGTTTCTTTAACAAGTGGTTGTTTTTAGAAAATTTTACTTTAGAATATTAGGTAGCGTTTGATAGAATTTTAGAATTATGATTTGATAATAGAGTTGTATTTTGAGTTTGTGAGTTTTGAAATTATGATTTGAGTGTAGGAAATTTGTTGATTATGAGTTTTGAAAAGAGTTTTAAATTGAGTTTGAAATAAATGATATGACATATGATATTTGATTCAAAAATTTATAACTCATAACCAAACACACAATCCAAAATTCTATTCAAAACTCAAAAAAAATTTAAAAAATTATGAAAATATTTTTTATTTAAAATATAAAAATAGCAGGTGTAAAAAAAATAAAAAAAAAAAAAAAAACGAACACTGTTTTGGTCAATCGACCGGATGTCCAAGGAGACATCTGGGGAGATGGTTGGATAGACGTGTTTTGAAAAGTGAGAGTAGAATTCATTTTTAAAAGTGCTAATCAAACATTATATTCAAACCAACGAGTGGAATCAATTTTTCAAACCTTACCAAACACAGCCCTAGTTTTTAGAATCGGTTTGTCAAATAATTTTTTTATATGTTTTGAAAAATAAAAACAAAAACACGATCAAGGGAATGCGTTAATGTTGATAAATGTATGAAATTTAGCATCATAATGTAATTGTGGGCATATATTCTTATTGCTCAATAACAACTCCAACTTTGAGATTACATTCCCATTTTGTAGGGTCATTATCATGGCTTTGTAGCATATAAATGATCCCCTTCCAACCCATATATGTATTATTTATATTATTATATAAAATCAATTCTCAAATTAATGTATATATCAAAAGTTTTTTTTTTTTTTTTGTGGGTTTGTTTTTGTCTTGAAAATAGTCTTCATTATATAACTGTTATCCAATTGCTTCAAATAACTATCATTATTGTATTCTATTATTTCATATCTAATTCTTTTATATAATTGTTAAAAAGCATACAATATGTATCCACTTCTAATATATATATACAATTTTTTTTTTTTTACACATGGATCAAGGAATTGTTCCCAAATCTCCATCATATAGCTTTCCTTTAAGCTCAAACGCAAGTATCTTGACAAAAATGTTGCCAATTCATCATCACGCAAAAGGACTTTTTGTTTCTTCTTTTGTTTTTTAGATGGTTACTTTGATTGATAATAATTGAAATAAATTCGGGATAACCTAACCGAGAAATTGAAAGTTCAGCAATTCGTGGTCGGAGTAGATTGCAATAATAGGATTGTACAATTCAATACTCGTAACCAAACACGAATTGTGCGGTGATGCGCGTCAACAAACCTTGGCGCGATCTCTATGTTGTAGGGAAGCACATTATCGTTCTCATCGTACACGTGGCGGAATATGGCTCGGAAGATCCAAATAACACAGTCAACCTGTCAGTCAATGACAAAAGATAGGAACAAAAATTGTGACTGTGGTGGTGTTCGGCAAGTGATTTTGGGGCTAAAATAGTTATAAAAAATAAAATAAGTTATTTTAGTCATAACAAATAAAACATCACATCTAACCCATAATCATTACATTCTTTTCTTATAAAAAAAAGTCAAAAAAACCAAAAATCTAAAAAGCCCTTCCCAAACCAAACTTTTTAGCCCAGGCTAAAATAGTCAAAAAAACCAAAAAGCCAACCCACTTCCCAAACGGAGGCGGTGTGTATTTAGGTGTCGTTTGGGAAGTGGGTTGGCTTTTTAGTTTTTTTGACTATTTTAGCTTAGGCTAAAAAGCTTGATTTGGGAAGGACTTTTTGACTTTTTTTGTGAGAAAAGAGTGTAATGATTATGGATTTGATGTGATATTTTATTTTTTGTGACTAAAATAATATATTTTGTCTTTTGTGACTAAAATAATCAAAAAAGCCTCGAACATCTCTTCCCAAACGGAGCCAAATTGGTCAATCAATTAGCCAAATTGGTCAATCAATTTCCACTTATTTGTGTTAGCTTTCTTAATGACTTTCTTTTTCTATCATTTTTAGTGGGTGTTTAGATTTGCTTATTTGATAAATTATTTATTTTTTAATAAGAAAAAAATTAAAATTTTCAAAATGTTTTTTCTAGATCAGCTCGACGAGACGCACCAACAAATTTTAAAAATTCAAAAAAAGTTTTAAAAAGACAAAAATAGTATGCTTTTTTTGCTTTTTGAATTTTTTTAAAGATTTTTTTTTTTTTTTAAATTGCTTTGTAAATTCATCTACCCAAGACAGATCATAAAAGTTAGAAAATTTGATATAATTTTGAAAAAAAATCAGTAAAAATTAAAAAAATCAAAAAGAGATGTGCATTTTGTTGGACCATTTTAATATCTTATATTTATTTATGATTATCTTTTCATAAATGGGCTTTCATTACTTTGGTAACCTCTTGGTCTTTAATGGAGGTTAATAGAATTCATGAACTTGGTTAATGGTCATTATTTTGGTGTAACCATTTTCTTGTTTAATGGTCATTACTTTTGGTGTATCTGAAAGGTCCTTATAATATATATATAGTCTACTCTTTTCTATCTATATACCACCTATGTTATTTACAAGAGAGATTACTAGCAAAGAAGGGTGTTTTATTGGTGGAGCTTTGGGTTCACCATCTTGTGCAGAGTTGGCCTGAACCATACGACAAGTGGTCGGGCTGTTGTATCCTGGAGGGGACAAGTCATAGTGCTGTGACTACTGCATCGGTATTTGGGTTCTTCCTACCGCAGTGGGCTTGATCTCCTTAAAGAAAACGAGATATCCGTGCCTCAGCCTGATCTATTTGTATCTCATTTTCTTTACATCATTTATCAATAATATTGTTAGTTTCTTAGTTTTGGTATTTTCTCCAACAATTTTAAGGAGATCAAAATGGAACAAGTACCAGAAAAAACCAATGATGGAATTGGAGATCTCAACAAGCCTTTCAAGTTCAAAGGAGTTCATTTTAAGAGGTGGAAAGGAAAAGTTCTTTTTTACCTTAGCCTTTTGAAAGTTGCATATGTTCTTACCGAAAAGAATCCGAACAAAATCCCAACCGAGGAGATGAATGATGAAGACTATGAGGCACATGAAGCAAAAGTGGCTTCCTATAATACAGATGAGTATAAAGGTCGCTTTTATCTCTTAAATTTACTTGCTGATTAATTTTATGATTTTTACTATGACGTTGCTTACATTTTGTGTTCTATTAATTTATGGCATGCTCGCTTGTGTCATATAAATAGTAAATATGTGGGAATCATGAGTAGTTTAGAATTAATTCCTAAACTGACAAAAAATTTTGAGAAATGTGAAGTTTGCAGTAAAGCAAAAATTACCAAGAGGCCTCATAAAAGTGTTGAAAAAAATACTGAATTGCTAGAATTATTTCATACTGATTTGTGTGAGTTTGAAGGAATTTTAACTCGAGGTGGTAACCGATATTTTATCACTTTTATTTATGATTTTTCAAAATACACAAGTGTATATTTGTTAAAACATAAAAGTGATGCTTTTGAGAAATTTAAAGAATTCCTTCTTGAAGTGGAAAATCAATTCGGTAAAAAGATTAAAAGAATTAGAAGTGATAGAGGCCGGGAGTATGAATCTCTAGGATTCAACTCTTTTGTTCAGTCATTGGGAATTATTCATGAGACTACTCCACCATATTCACCTTCATCTAATGGCGTGGCTGAAAGAAAAAATAGAACGTTAATTGACTTGACGAATGCTATGCTTATTGATTCAGGTGCTCCCTCAAATCTTTGGGGTGAGGCTATTTTGACAGCTTGCCATGTGATAAATAGAGTGCCACACAAAAAGACTAAAATTGTACCTTATGAGTTGTGGCGGGGCATAAAGGCATAAACCAAATATAGGTTATTTGAGGGTTTGGTGTTATTTAGCTTTTGTGAGGCTTGCAGATCCTAACGACCTAAATTGGGTGAACGAGCTACCACCTGTGCTTTTCTTGGATATGCGTTGCATAGTACAGCTTATAGATTTTTTGATATGGAAAATAATATTATTTTTGAATCAGGTGATGCTATTTTTCATGAAAAATAAATTTCCTTTCAAATCTAGAAATAGTGGGGGTCAAATAATTTCTGAAAATATTTTTATCTATGCCTAGCTCTTCTACTCCTTCTCAAGTTTTTCAAGAAAAAAAAATTTTCAAATCCAACCAAGAAGAAGTAAACGAGCTAGAGTTGAAAAAGTTTTTGGCCCTGACTATTATCTTTACAATGTGGAAGAAATTCCTCAAACGGTGCAAGAAGCTTTATCATCTCCTGATGCTATTTTCTAGAGAGAGGCTGTAAATGATGAGATAGACTCACTACTTTCAAATAAAACATGGAAGTTAGTGGATTTACCTCCAGGTTGTAAAACTATTGGGTGTAAATGGGTCCTTCGTAAAAAACTTAAACCGGATGGAACTATAGATAAATATAAAGCGAGGCTTGTCGCTAAAGGTTTTAAGCAACAAGTTGATCTTGATTTCTTTGATACTTTTTCTCCGGTTACTAGAGTTACATCCATTAGACTGTTGATTGCAGTGGCTGCAATTCATGATTTAAAAATTCATCAAATGGATGTAAAAACCGCATTTTTAAATGGAGATCTAGATGAGGAGATTTACATGGACCAACTCGAAGGCTTTGTGGAGCCTGGCCAAGAAAGAGCAAAGTGTGTAAGCTAACTAAATCTCTTTATGGTTTAAAACAAGCTCCTAAACAGTGGCATGAGAAATTTGATTCATGCATGCTTGAGAATGGCTATAACACTAATGAATGTGATAAGTGCATATATTATAAAACTTATGAGAATGCACATGTGATTATTAGCCTATATGTGGATGATCTACTTATCTTTGGCTCTAATTTTCATATTATAAATGAGACTAAAAATATGCTTAATAACCACTTTGATATGAAAGATCTTGGTGAAGCCAATTTTATTTGGGAATTAAAATTACCAAGACTAAGGATGGCATTTTCTTGATCAGTCGCATTATGTTGAGAAAATTTTAAAGAAATATAATTTCTAGACTGTAAACATGTTGCTACTCCTTTTGATGCGAGCATACACTTATCTGTTGTAACAAATGAAAAAGAAGTGATTAATCAAAAGGAATATGCTAGCATGATTGGTAGTTTGAGAGATGCTACTGACTGTACTAGACCTGACATTGCATATGCTGTTGGAGTACTTAGTAGGTTTACTAGCAAACCAAGTCGAGATCATTGGCTAGCCATGGGAAGAATTATGAGATATTTATCTGGAAAAAAAATTATGGTTTGCTTTATAATAAGTATCCTGCGGTACTTGAGGGATATAGTGATGCCGATTGGAACACTTTGTCAGGTGATTCTCTCTCTACCTCGGGTTTTATTTTTTACCTTGGGTGGTGGTGCTATATGTTGGAAGTCTAAAAAACAGACGATAATTGCTAATTCTACAATGGAAGCTGAGCTTATAGCGTTAGCTTCAGCATGTGAGGAAGCGAATTGGTTGAGAGATATGTTACATGAAATTCCTTTTTGGGAAAAACCAATTCCTCCTGTGTTAATTCGTTGTGATAGCACTGCTGCTATTGGTAGAGTGAACAATCATTTTTATAATGGTAAATCCAGACCTATTAGAAGGAAACACAGTAATGTGAGATCCTATTTGAGTAATGGCATCATAACTGTGAATTATGTAAGATCTTGTGATAATCTTGCGGATCCGTTAACCAAGGCCTTGGCGAGAGATAGGGTCTGGAATACATCGAGGGGAATGGGTTTGAAGCCTATAAAATCATAAACCATGTATGAGGACACCCAACCTAGGGACCAGAGATCCTGTAACTAGGTTCAATGGGAAGAACGAATCATATGGTGGTTGTAAAAAATGCACTCTTTAATATTTTGTTATCCATTCCTATGATGTAAGTGCATTTATCCTGTAATGTTGGAGGGTTGAGTTTTATACTCTTAATGAAATTCTGTAGCTCTTGTTGAGTGGGGTGTGTAAATTACAGGAACATCCTTGACAGATTTCACCTATGTGAGCATGAAAGTGGGGCCGCTTTCTATGAGAACTAGGCTTATTCTCAAATATGCTCATGAAAACTGGGATAAGCACAAGGCCGTAATGTGCTAGCTATTAAAGCTCATGTCAACACCTGGATTATTATGTGTGAGCAGTAATTCTTTATTTCCCCTAAGCAGTCATAGTTCAAGTCTGAGACCACTACTGACTCTGGAGTAGAGGAGTGTTTGCTGTTTCACTAATGAAGGTTCAATGCAGAGCACACCTTCATGATGCATATTAGTCTATCTTTGTTTGGTAATCTCTTTTGTCTTTGTTGATATTAAAATGAGTGGGGGATTGTTGGACCATTTTAATATCTTATATTTATTTATTGATTTATCTTTTTCATAAATGGGCTTTCATTACTTTGGTAACCTCTTGGTCTTTAATGGAGGTTAATAGAATTCATGAACTTGGTTAATGGTCATTATTTTGGTGTAACCATTTTCTTGTTTAATGGTCATTACTTTTGGTGTATCTGAAAGGTCCTTATAATATATATATATAGTCTACTCTTTTCTATCTATATACCACCTATGTTATTTACAAGAGAGATTACTAGCAAAGAAGGGTGTTTTATTGGTGGAGCTTTGGGTTCACCATCTTGTGCAGAGTTGGCCTGAACCATACGACAAGTGGTCGGGCTGTTGTATCCTGGAGGGGACAAGTCATAGTGCTGTGACTACTGCATCGGTATTTGGGTTCTTCCTACCGCAGTGGGCTTGATCTCCTTAAAGAAAACGAGATATCCGTGCCTCAGCCTGATCTATTTGTATCTCATTTTCTTTACATCATTTATCAATAATATTGTTTAGTTTCTGGTATTTTCTCCAACACATTTTAAATTCTACACAATTAGAAGACAAAAAATAACAACAAATTTGAAACATACAACTACAGACCCAAAAAAAAAGTTTAAACAGTGAAATTCTTCATATTTTTTAGATATATTAGACCGACTTAAAAAATACAAACAAAAAAATTTGACACAAATTTAAAGAATAAAATATTAAAGACAGAAAAATTCAAAAACAATGTGACTTTTATGAGTTGATCCCGCACTCAGCCTAAATGAACATTTAAATAGGCAAAAAAAAATTATCAGTGTGTTTGGTTTGAGTTTTCTGGAGTAAGTTTTTTCAAAATTAAATTTTTTGGTTTTCGTATTTTTTTGTTTTTAGTGAATATTTTTAAAATTTAAACATTTTTTTACTTTTTTAGATGCACCTTACTTAGATATATCTAAAAAGTAAAAAAATTTGTGAAAAAATATTTTTAAAAATTAATAAATATATAAAAATACAAAAAAATGTAATGAATTCTTGTATTTTTTTTATTTTTGGTATTTAGTGAATTTTTAAAAGATTTTTTTTACAATTTTTTTACTTTTTAGGTGAATTTATGTTAGGTGTGTCTAAAAAGTAAAAAAATTGCTTAAAATATTAAAAAAATTCAGTAAAAACAAAAAAATATGAAACATAAGAAAGTAGAATTTTCTGAAAAAAATTTTGTAAAAATGAAAACAAGCAAATATCTTTCTACATTAGCCGGACCTAAAAAAATTATCAGATGGTCATACTGTCACACAAGTACTGTTAACCAATTTGATAATATTTTTTTATTCCAAGAAAATTATAAAATGGTAGGGCAGCACTCACTTTCTTAGAGCTATTTAATTTTTCTAATTAAATATGAGTTTTGTTAACAATTATCTGTACTCATTAACAAAAACCATTAAATATTAGTACTCAAATTCAAAATGAAAATTAAAGGTGAGTTATTATGTCTAACATAAAAGCTCGAACATGAAACCATTCGTCATGTTTGGATAAGTTACATTCCCTTTTAATTTAACAGATCACACAAGTATTCGTCATTTAGTACTCAAATTTAATTTTTATGTCTTTTAATTATTTTGACTTTGGCATGATTACATTCCCTTTTAATTATTAGTTTGGATAAGTTTGGATGGACATGATGTTGTTGCTCGTTCTCATGTTTGGATCCCACAGATAAATAATATAAGGACGTAGTTATCCTTTGATTGAGAAATGTTTTTGTGTTTGACATTCATTGCCTTTCTTTCCACGTAACAAGATAAAAAGCATTTTTAAGTTTCTTTTTTTTTTGTTTTTTTCTATAAAAAAAGAAGAAGTCCCAAACCGGTGTTATGCCGATTTATGAGCTCCACGGATCCAATAATCTAATTCATTGATTTTATAGAAGTGGCTGAGAAGAGAAAACCATTTATATAAATAATTTAAATTAATTAAATATCAATATTCACGTGATCGAAAATTTGTATTGAATAATTTATTTTCAAAATGAAGAGTGAGGTTCACCCCAGAGCATGCTTGGGTAGAGTTTTCTAAAAACTCTTTTCAGAAAATTTTACTTTCTTTTTTTCGTGTTTTTTTGTTTTCACTAAATTTTTTAATATTTTAAGCAATTTTTTTTTTTACTTTTTAGATATACCTAACATAAATATACTAAAAAGTAAAAACTTTGTGAAAGAAACCTTTTAAAAATTCACTATATACCAAAAATACAAAAAAAATATCAGAATTCAGTACATTTTTTATATTTTTATGTATTTATTAATTTTTAAAAATATTTTTTCACAAATTTTTTACTTTTTAGATACATCTAAATAAGGTGCATCTAAAAAAATAAAAAAAATATTAAAATTTTAAAAATATTCACTAAAAACAAAAAAGTACGAAAATCAAAGAATTCAATTTTCAAAAAACTTAGGCCAAGTTTGGCAAGAAACAAATAATCTAAAAAGCCAAAAAGTTACTCAAAAAGTCAAAAAGTTAACACTATTCACCAAAAGTCAACAATTACGGCTGCACAACTCCCAATTCAAATTTTCCTCTAAAAATCAATTTTACAATTTTTTATTACACATTTTTTCATAAAAAGTCAAAAAATTAACCCAAACATCCATATTTTCAACCTCAATTTTTTAGTCTAAAAAGATAAAAAATACACTTATTTAATCTTCCCAAACTTGACCTTAATTCAAAAAACTCAAACCATTTTAAAGTCCAACTAGAGCTACTCAAAAAAACCCGTGTAGTTGAAGCATAAAACAACATGAAAATAATGTTGACAAAGCCACTAGGACATTGTTTGTTGTTTCATGTTTGGTACTTTATTTATGCCAAAACCATATATTTGTCAAATGAATTTTATTGAGTTTTTTATTTCAACATATTTTTTTTTATTTTAAATTTTATCAAGTTATATATATATAGGATTCATCAGTATTTTTTTGGAGATATTTATCAATAAATCTCATCTCACAAGCAAGTATTCCAATTAATCTTAAGTTTTTTGTATTGATCTGTTAAATCTTATTAGTGGAGAATTTCTTTTCGTGTGGTCTTATTTTTTATTTTAATAGTGTTTTGGTAGACATTTATACCATTTTATTAATGTGGCAGCTATTAACATGACACTTCAATGTAACGGGTATGATGTGATACTCTTAAAAAACTAAAAACTCGTTAGTGTACTTTTCTCAAATGTAACGACGTGACGGGTATAGTGTGACACTCCAAAAAAATTAAAAACTCTTTAGTGTACTTTTTCCAAATGTAACATATGACACTCCAACGTGACGAATATGATGCGTTACTCTAAAAAAACTAAAAACTATGATGTAATACTCTTAAAAAATTAAAGAATGCTTATTATACTTTTCTTAAATGTGACAATGTGGCAAGTATAATGTGACGCTCAAAAAAAATTAAAAACTACTTAGTGTATTTTTTTTTCAAATGTGACACTCCAGTGTGGCTGACAAAATGAGTTATTACACATCTAAAAAGACTAAATAAATCATAAAAAAAAATGAGATTACATGAATTACAAATCTAAAATATAGGATTCATTGGTCAACCTTTCTATTTTTTTCAAATATAATAGTATTTTATTTATGACATATGATATTTATTACATGAGTTTATGTAAGAAGTAAAAAAAATATATTTACCATTATCCTTTTATCAATTTAACGAGAAAAAAAAAGAGTCAACGTAGGGGTATATTTAAGGAACGCATATCGTTAGCACCAAGGTTTTAAAAATCGGACCGGTGAGCGAACCGGAAAAATGATCGGGTGGACGGGTCACCGGTTGAACCGGATCGAACCGTGACGTCATAATTATGTCAAATAATTTTTTTAAAAATATAAATTAATAATTTAATTTAAATTTTCAATTTTCAATTTTTTTAAAAAAAATTCTTAAATATTTTTAGTGATGTTTTTCTATAATTAAAAAAAAAAATTCCTGAATATAAGCCATAACACTTCTTCACATACTAACAACAAATAAAATTAAAGATGAAAATTTAGCCATTAAAAACAACAATTATAGTAAGAAAAATTATGAAAGCATCCAACTAAAGCAATCCATAAAACATAAGTTACAAAAAAAGACAAAACTAAGTCCAAAGTTCATAGACAACACAACATAACATCACAAACAATCTTTGATTTTTGTCTAAATCTCCTAGGGACGATAATTTAGCCAATCATCATCATCATTCTCATTCGCATTTGCACTAGAGCTCGGATTGTTTGATCTATTATCAATGTTCACGTCACCAAAAGATCTCAAGTCGATATCATCTCCAAGAAGTTCTACCTCCATATCATCCTCAACATCATCTACAATTGTTAAAATAAAATCATTAAGCTATCATTTTGATAATGATTGATTAAAAAAAAAAATTTGTTACATAATGATGAAACAATATTTTCTAACCATCTCGTAGACCATGACATTGCTTCTTATATCGTGGAGGCTCATCTTCTTCATAAAGTATTTTTTCGAGCTCATCATAATCAAGCAATGGAGGCTCCTCTTGTTCTAGTCTTTCTTTTTCAATAATCCAAAACTCGGTTTTGTCAATGCTTTCAATGTCAATGGGATCATAATTCCTTGTTTTGTAATACTTCCTATATTGATTCAATTGTAAGACTAAATAAACGAATAAAATAAAGAATCCATTAGTTACTATATGAGAAAGATTAATTTACATATTCTTCAATCGCAAGTTGTAATGAACATACACGAGATCATTAAGCCTATGATGTTCTAGTCTATTCCTCTTCTTTGTATGTATGCGTTCAAAGACGCTCCAATTCCTTTCACACCCAGAAAAGCTGCTAGTTTGACTAAGAATTCGAATGGCTAACTTTTGCAAATTTGGAGCACTGTGTCCAAACATCTTCCACCATTCATCTTATTATCAAGAAAGAAAGAAATATATTATAAAAAATAAAAAATAAAAAGAAACAAGAAATAGATAAATGAGATAAAATATTCTAATCAAAAGCACATAATAATGATAATTACTATTAAAAAAAAAGAGAGAGATTACCAGGTTGTGTTTTCTTTGATGTAATAATGGCAAGCTCTCTTCCAAAACTGTCTTGTCGATCTCGAAACAATCTAAGTTCATTCATGAGCTTCGTTTTACTTGATGTGGCTTTAGTTTCAATCACATCAAGTACACTATTCATAACCTCTGGCTTTTTGCAAAATGAAGCTTGATCATATTGAAAAGCTGGGTTCAACCAATACGCAGCCGCATGTATATTCTTTCGCAATTGATTATCCCAACGAGTTTTAATGATTGTTGTGTAAGGCCTATACAACCTCTTATTTCTCTTGAAAATATCTTTAATACCTTTGATTGCCCTATACATGCCTTCATAAACATATCCCATGGACGGTTTCTCATCTCCATCAACAATACGCAAGAGACGCATAAGTGGCTCAACAATCTTAACAATGATGAAGCAATTCTTCCAAAATTGTTTATCTAAAATGATATCAATGGCATCCTTTCCTTTCTTCTCTTTGGCAAATCTTGAACTTGCAAACTCCTTACTTGTCACCAAAGCTTGCAAATCATGCATATGCTCATGAATACTATGCAATGCAAGGAAAGTAGTGGCAAAGCGCGTTGCTCCTGGGCGCACAATTTCAGTCCAACTCTTCTTCTTTCTCAACCGAGCTAACAACCATGAACGGTTATATATGTACCTTGTCACCGTTGATGCCTTAATAGCAAGCTCATGCACATGATTCATCTTGGAAATTTCACTTAAGATTAAGTTCAAGCAATGAGCTGCACATGGAGACCAATTTATAGATTTTTAAGTAGCATTTACAAGTCCTCCAGCAGCTTTATAATTTGCTCCATTATCTGTCACCATATGAACAACATTCGACACTCCTACCCACTCAATAACCTTTAGAAACAATTTAGAAAGAAGAGTAGCATCTTTGACAGCATCAGAGGCATCAATTGATTTCACAAAAGCAATTCCCATAGGGCTATAGACAAGAAAATTTATTAGATTTCTTTGTCTAGCATCAGTCCAACCATCACCCATAATAGTACATCCACAAGCAGCCCACGAACTCTTCAAAGTGTCAATATACAATTGAAGCTCTTTTTTTGAGTAGGGACCTTATATCCTGGACCAATGGCAATTGCGGTATCAAACATGGGCTGAAAATAAATGGAGTTCACAGCATTGATTGGAATACAAGTATCATAAAAGAATTTGCCAACAATCATATGTGCTCTATGTATGGCTTCTTTAGTTTGGAGGGCACTTTTGTTAGTTGGTTGAGAACCCGGAGTGGTCCTTGGTGCAAAATAATCACCGATTTTTGTTGGTTCATGTCTCTTCCCCTTCCCTTTCTGTGTCACTGGTGCTCTACTCTTATTCCCACTTCCAGCTCCTTTATTTATTGAAATGCCCTTGTTGCTCTGAGGAATTGTTCTCACAACCTCATCATCCTCATCATCAACATTGACATAAACATCATCACCCTCAAATTGAAAGCCACCTGGACCATAAGGATTTAATTGATCATAATTTTCTTCACTTTGCTTCTTCTTTTCATCAACTGCTTTCAAAGATTCATGCATTTGATATTGAATATCTGGGGGAACTTTTTTACATGGCCCAACCTCACCTGACTTCTTTGCAAGATGTTGCTTCATTCTATTAATCCCTCCACCTTTAATAGTTTTTCCACAGTACATACATGAGTAAGTCTTCTTCCCATTGGCATCTCGTCCCTCGATAACATGTGCCCATGCAATATCAGATTTTCCCCTTGTGGCTTGAGTGGAATTAGCTGTTGAATTCTGGCCAGATGACATCTCTCACAACTACAACTTAGAATAAGAACAAATGAAAAAAAGAAAAAAGAAAAAAAGAAAAAAGAAAAAAAGTAGTCCTATTCAAATTAATATTCCAAAAAGTAGGATCATAATTATTCAAATTAATAAAAATGGTGTAAAATCACAATTTAACTTCATGGGGTATCCAAATTATCACCACTGAATTCATGGATATCCAAATTATCATCAGCAGCATAAACAAATCAAGAAGCAACCCAGAATAGCATACCCACCAAATCACAATTTAACTTCATAAATATTCAAATTAATTGAGGTCATTTAATATTAAATTGACTGGTAATAGGAATATTGACCCGTTAATATTGAAAATAATGTGAATATTGATATCACAAATTCACAATAATATCAACCTGTAAAACAATGAGTTGCCACCAAAAAAAAAAAAAGTAAAATGGTGTAAAATGTTTCAGATAAAGAGATAAAAGGGATGAGTACCTTTTGGGTGAAGATAATGAGATGGGTTTCTTCACAAATGCACTCTCTGCTTCTCTATACCCCTTTGTCTCACTTTAGTCTTCACTCTCAACTGAGAAGTAGTTGTTTGACATTGGGAAATTAGTGCACCATTTCAATTCAAAATAAGTTTTCTATATATCTATGATCTATCTATAAAGGGGGGAAAAAAATTCTGAAGAAAAAAATAGAAAATAGAAGAATAAAAAATCTGTATATATTTTTCAATCTAAATTTTTTTTGTGAGAATCTCTATATATTTTTCATTCTGTAGAAAAAAATAGAGGAAAAGGAAAATCGAAAACAGAGAAGTGGAGAACAAAGAAGGAGATTCAAAGATTCATCAAAATAATACCTGGAGGCTGCTAGCGGTTGTGATTCTTGGCAGCAATGGTGGTGAATCAGTGTGTAAACTTGAGAACCATGCTTGATTGATTCGTTAATGGCGAAAAAAAAGAGAGAGATAGATCGGATGTGTGAGTGTGAAGAAGCCCTAGATCGGATGCTCTACAGCCGCTGAAGAGAAGCAACAAAAAATAGAAACAGATCTGAAATTTTTTTTTTTTATATATATATAATCAAACCGCCCCGGTTCAATTAACCCGGCACCGGTTCGAACGGTTCACCGGTTTCACCGGTTCTATGAAAATACACCGGTTTTTACATTTGACCGGTTTTAGAGGGCCAACCGGACCGGAACCTCACCCGGTCACCGGTTCAACCGGTTGAACCGGCCGGACCGGTCCGGGTTTCAAAACCTTGGCTAGCACCATTAATTATTTAGTAATTTCAGAATATAAATACGTGATATTTTATAGTATTGTGATTGATGGAGAAGATGGGTAGATAAGATATTATATTGAATGATTGAGGAATATGAAAGACATATTAAAATGATTGATTAAGGAATGAGTGCTGCTATTAGCACCTACCAAAATTCTTTGGACCCCCCATTTCTTTGGACCCCAACCCTAAACCCTAAATTTTAATAATATTTTTTTGGACACTCAACTTATTACCAAATCTATCCATATTCATAATATTTTCACAATGAAATGCACACCCACCTAATTTTTCATTCCTTTTCTTCCCTGACTCACTCAATCTTCAGAGTTTGAAGCTTTGGTCCAGTATAGAATTCTTGGACCCCAACCCTCCATCACTCTCGTCGCCGTCTCGGCCGTCAACGGAGTATTCCAACGACTCTCATCTTCTCTGAACACTCTCCGTATTGCCGAATCAGTAACCTCTCTCATCCTCTCATCATCATCATCTTCTTCGTTGCTTTTTGTATCTTCGTCATCGCTGAGATCGATCGAATATACTCCAATATCTACGGGATTTGCATAACCGTTTGCAAGATGAGGAAAAATAGAATCATCGTCTGAATTGCCATCAGAATCATCATCTGAATCGCCATCAAAATTCTAAATGTAGCCCAAAACAATTTGTTCACCACTGTGTAGCCGAAAAAATGTATTTTATTCAGAACTGTTATGTTGAACAATAATGATCCTGTCAGCACTGTATGTCCGAACAAAATTTGTTCATCACTGTGTAACTTGAATCCATTTCAATTCAGAACTTAAAATAACATAAATTAAATCCATTCAAAATACATAACTTAAATTCATTCAAATTCACTCTTTTCCATTCTAAGTTAGTTTAACAAAGAAAATTATATAACTGACTATCTGCATTAATGTTCGAAACCTATGTATTGAGCGAAAGGATTATGTTCAGTACTGTATTACTGAATATAATTCTAACAGTCAGCAAACCAGTACCGAACAGCTCGAACAAAACAAGAATGACCGAAAACGACCGAGAATGTTAATACAAGACAGATAAACTTATCAATGGAACGTCGGTCTCACTAGAATTGTTGTCCTCGTCCTCCATTGCTCTACACAGTGAAATAAGTGATCAAATATACGTTATACTTGAAGCAAAACTTTCAAGTTCAATAGTGTTGATGATGGTGATGAAGATGATACATTCAGGATTTAAAATGATTATGAAAAATAATAGATTTAGGATTTATGTTAGTTGGTTATGAAAAATAATAGGTTTATGGTTTACAAACATGGAATACGTATAGTTGGAGTTGGAGTTGGAGTTGGAGTTAGAGTTGGAGTTAGAGTTAGAGTTGGAGTGGGTGTCCAATATTATAGATTATTAGTTCTTATTGATAGGTGGGTGTTTCATTTAATAATATCTTTTAATGTAATTTTATTTTAAAATATAATTGTAATAAAAAAAAATTATAAAATAGAGAGTCCAAAAAATTTTAACAAATACTAATAACAGCACTCTTAAAAAATACAGACACATTATATTTCGGAAACATTGACTAATTTCTCCACTAACACTTGTGTATGTATTAAATGTTGAAACCCAAAAACTATCCAAAATTAAGCCACGTAATATCTGCGCAAAGTTTACAAAAGTTAAGGATAACAACACCACCTAACATTTCACTTTGCATTAATATATGGCTGGATAGGATTGAGCTACATCTAATTTTACTAGTGGATTTCACGCATTAAAACTTTCATTGTTTAGATTATAAATTTAAATAAGAATTCATAATTTGCTTTTTTTTATTTAATTTTTTCATTAGAGTGTTTGGAATACGTGTAGTTTTTTTGTGTGTAGTTATCATTCTTAAACCTAAAGTAGGAATGGCAATAAAGTAAGAGTATCGTCAATTTTTAACCCTTTTTTTTTTATCAATTTAAATTTAATGGAAAAGTATTTGAAAAATAATTTAATTCATACATTAAATATTCATCAAATCAAGGAAAATAATTTTTTTTATTGAATTGAAAATTTATCAAATCTTTCATCAAATTTCATAAAAAGATAAATTTGGGATAAGAAAGAAAATTTTAAAAGATTTTTATAAATTTGATGAATGTTAGAGCATTTCATATCAAATTAAACTTTTTATTCAAGTTTAAAAGTAAATTGAATAAAAAAAAAATTATAAAGAGCTAGAGATGCTCTAACCTCAAATGATGGAAAAATTATTTTGTGGTCTGGGATATCACTTGGCCATTCTCTAAACCAATCACAAACTACTATGCCCACCGCTACTTCCCAATTACTCATTGCAAAATTGTGAGTTTCACCATCTCTACCAATTATAACACATATGAAGTACCACATGACCATGTCGGAAGACCACTAAACAACTTCTCTAAAATAAGGATGAAAAATGAAAATTCAAACAATTAATTCACATCTTGAACCATAATGCTATGGATCCAATGTTATTTATTCAGATCTTTATGGGTAAAATATTTGTGTGGTAAAAATTAAATTAATGTAGTATGAGTCATAATATAAAATGAATATCAACCATAAAATATTATTTATAAATCAAATTCAGGATATAATTTCTAAGACTGTAGTATTACTGCAACTTTAAATTTCAATAGATGACTTTTTACATGGGAGTGATAAGTCCAATTAGACAACTCAAAATTTAGTTGGTAGGTCCTAAATTAACCACCTACAACCTCAGTCAATGGAACTCCACTCCAATTTTGCACATATAAGCGCTGAGAGATCTAACCAATTTAAGGATAAGCATGATTTTCAACTCATACATAACCAATTTAGTTCAGTTTCAAATTATAATTTTTAAAAATCTTCTCATTATTAACAATATGATTATAGGAAAATGATTTGTCCCCTTAAAAAAGCCCCCCTAACGACGTCGTTTTGGGCTTTTTTTTTTTTTTTTTGCCTTGGTTTGAAATTTAGGGGGATTAGGGGGCTAAAAATTAAAGGATGTAGCACAGCCCATGATTATAATATATTATTCATAACTTAAAAATTATTTAGATTATTGTTTAGAATATATATTTGATATTAATAAAATATTTAAAAAATAGAGTTGGAACCTTATAAAAAAATTTGACTTTTTAATTTTATCAATTTCAATCTTAATCTTTTATTTTTTCAATTTAAATCACTTGTCTATTTTTGTTAAATAAAATTAACAAAAAAAAAATATTTTAATTATTAAACTCTGCAAAAAAAAAAAAAGAGAAGAAGATATTTTAAATACTTTATGTATATTTACATTGATTTTAATGACTAAGATATATATTTTTGTCAATTTTACATAATAAAAATAGATAAATAATTTAGATTAAAAATTAAATTAATATTATAATTTAAATTAATAAAATTAAATATTTATTTTACTATAAAGATTATATTTATTTTATTATACAGATTAAATCTTAAATATTTTTTGAATTTCTTCTAAAATATTTGAATATTTTGTGTTGTACGTGGGTTTGGGTTGTCACATTCAAAATTGATAATACATACAAAAACCATAGTAAAAATTAAAAAAATTAAATATCAAAAAGATCTCAATATCTGTACGTAAAACTGTAGACAAAAGCACAAGAAGACAGAGTTCAGAAAAAAAGAAAAAAGAAAAAAAAGAAACACAAGAAGACAAAAACACATGTACCAAAAAAAAAATAAAAAAACTGATAGCTATTTATTCGCTGAAATGAGCTACATACGTGGCAGGTAAGAAAAGCACTAGGAGTTAGATCGTTGGCTACGCTACTTGTCCTCATTTACTGCTCCTCTTTTCTTCTCCCTAAAAATTGTCAAATCATTTTTTACTGGTTTCAAACTTGATGTTAATTGATCAAAATAATAAGATTTAATATTTTTGTTAATTTTTTTAGAAATAATTTAACAAAAATAAGTATCAAATAATAAATAATATAAAATAATATTTAAATACTATCAAATAATTACATATAAAAATTTAGTAGGACCAACCACGTCTCTCCTCTCTGAGTCATTATTGAGCAATATTAAGAATTCTAAGAAAATTATTAAATTTTTTATCTTTGATAAAAAATTTAATCATATGTGAATATTTAATTAAAAAAAATTTAGTACTTTTCTTAGTTTTGATTAAAAAAAAATTAGTAATTTTCAAAAGATATCTAACATTTTTGTCATTATTTTATTGATGTATTAATTTACGTTATTTATCACTTAATACTTATCAAATTAATCCTTACAATCTTAACCAAAAATACAGATCTCACAATTTTAACTAATCAATAATAAAGACTCATTTTGGAATATATTATTTTAATAATTTTTAAAATTTTTATAAAAAAAAAAAAATGATTTAACAATTTATAGTAATTTTTTAACTTTTTAATTAAAATATGTAATTGACAAACGAGACACAACATGACTTTGTCCCAAAACCATCATATAATTTTTTGAAAAATGCTTTGGAACTCTAATTTTTTAGTTTTAAAAGTAGTTCTAATGAGTTGACAATAGACTCCACCCACAATAATGTGATGGTTTAATCTTAATTTATTTTTATTTTATTTTTTTATTTATTACCATATTATTAGTGTTCCGTTACAACACCAAAATTAATAGTATGAATCATTGCTACAATTTTTTTTCCTCTCCTCTTCTGTTGTACCCCCTCTCTTCCCTCTCTCCCTCTCATCTATTTATTTTCATCATCAACCAAACCTCGCCGTCAAACACCACCCACGACCACCAAAACCAACACTCACCGCCAACATCACCAACTAGAGAGAGAGAGAGGAAGAACATGAGAGATGGTGGGACTGAGCATAGTACTAGAGTATACCCACAAGGGTTCTAATAACAAGAACAACAACCCACAGGTTATTAACAAAGCAACCATGATCAAACCTTCTCCATCTCCACCACCTCCACCACCACCTCCTTCCTTGAGAAGGAATTCTCAGCCGTGTACGGCGGCCCTACCGGCGGGGAGTTTTTTGGAGCAATGTTTCCTATGCGACCAGAAGCTATTGCCTGGCAAAGACATCTACATGTACAAGTAAGCTACTATTACACAATACATACATACATACTCAAATGTCCAGATCTCTCCCTGTCTCTCTTTTTATCTTCATACCAACTGTTAAACTCTTCATTTCCACTCTTTTCCTTCAAAACCCATTTGATTTCATGTCTCTGTTTGGCACTCCTTTTAAAAGGGGTTAGTAAGCTAGCTTAATGTAATCTAATCAGATGCTTGGTATTTCTCCATAAACTCAATCTCAATATTTTTTTTTATTTTTTTTAGAAATTTGGAAAATGATCACTTGAAGTTAAGCTAGCTCAAATTCTATTTCATGATTTTTAAAATAGAAAAAAAATATATAAAGTAGGTTAAATTTATTCAGCTTGTTTGGTTTCGTTTTTTTAAAAACAGTTTTCAGAAAATTTTGTTTTCTTATTTTTCGTATTTTTTTTGTTTTTATTGATTTTTTTTTAATATTTGAAGTAATTTTTTTTAATTTTTAGACACACTTAACATAAATACACATAAAAAAATATAATTTTTGTGAAAAAATCTTTTAAAAATTCAATAAAAACCAAAAATACAAAAAAATGGAGAAAATTTAGTATATTTTTTGTATTTTTATGTATTTATTAATTTTTTAAAATATTTTTTTATAAATTTTTTACTTTTTAATACATCTAAGTAAGGTACATCTAAAAAAGTAAAAAAATACTTAAAATTTTAAAAATATTCACTAAAAATAAAAAATACGAAAAATAAAAAATTCAATTTTCAAAAAACTTAATTCAGAAAATTCAAACCAAACATACTGATTATATTTTTAAATATTTAAAATTAATAACCACTCATTAAAGGGTGGTTTGAGATTATCTAAATAAGTGTATTTTTTGATTTTTTATAAAATATGAGTTGGGTATGAGTTGGGTTTGAAATGATGTGTTAGAGAGGTGATGTGATTTAAATAAGATGATGTGATTAAATAGGATAGTGACTTTTAATTTTTTTAGATTATGCCAAACAAGACCTAAATAGTTATTCATTTTCCTCTTATTTTATAAATGAGTCACATAACCCCTTTAAGGTTGGCTATGTCCTCATCTAAAAAAAAAAAGGAGGTGGCTTTGAGATTTTTGGCTTCTAAGAGCATCTCTGAAGTGTTAAAAAATTGTTTCCATTCATTCATCAAATGTTGATAAAATTAAGTGAGAAATATTTTTCTCATCGTAAAGTATTGGAGATTTTTTTTTTTTTTTCCCATCAAATTTGATAGATAAGAAGAAAAAAATTAAATATATTTTAAGAAAAATTTGATTAAAGTGTTGGAAATTAGATAGTCATATCTTTTTATCTTTATACAAAACCAATTTCCAAATTTTAAAAAAAAAAAAAAAAAACTCTTTAATGTTTTATAAAAATGAGCTACTTTTTGAGAAAAATTAAAAATAATTTTTAAACAATTTTTTTTTTTTAATTTCTGAAAAATTAAACCAAAAACAAAAGCACAACTAATCAGACCCTTATTATAACTATAAAAATTTGGCTTATTTTTTTATATATGTAGTTTTTTTTTTTTTTTTTTTTTTTTTCAACTTGATTTAGCTGATGGTTTTTGTTTTTACAAAACTGGTTGTGGGGGACACAGAGGGGATAGAGCATTTTGTAGCGTGGAATGCAGGTGCAGGCAAATATTCATGGACGAAGAAGAGAGTACTACCACTACCAGCACTATGTACAACCGACCCAACTGTTCTTTCTCAGCCATGAAAGCTCCACCACCACCACCCTGTTCTTCTTCTTCTCCTTCCTCTTCTCGGAATCGCAAAGGTTCCAGAAATCGAGCAAATGGGTTTGCCTACTGAGAGACTCTTCAACAACCTTTTTTTCCCCCTATCTGCGGCTCTTTTTTTTTTTTTTCTTTTTTTGAACACATCTTTGGCTCTGTTTGGTTTATGAATTTGGGTAAAGATTTAAAAAGAGAAATGAAGGATGTGGATGAGATGGTTTGGGATGTCCTAAATAAATGTATTTTTTGACTTTTTATAAAAAGATGTGTGAAAAAGTAGGGAGGAAATGTTGATTGATGTAATCTAAAAAAAATAAAAAAATAAAAAAATGGACTAAAATAGATTTTTCCAAACAAGGCTTAAGTTTCACGCTTTTTGCCCTTTCTCTATAAAATTTTTATCTAAATTTATTATTCAAATACAATCTTCCAGTTTTACACTCCTCACATTTTGTAATGACTTTCATGTCGCTCCTTGTTTTTTGTTTTGTGTGTTCTGATTATGCTTCCTTCTGTGAAGCTGAAGCCATTAAAAAATTCAGCCCCTGGGTATGGTTTCCCATTGGCCAGAGGCCAATTGTTTTTGGAGAGGAATTCTGTGTTAGTTTCAGGGGTATTTTTGATATTTTGACATGTTTAAGTATAAAAAAATACTTGATTAATTAAGTGGGTAATTAATCAAGTAAAAAGAGTGTTTACTTAATGGGAGTTTATCATTTCCGTGGGACTGCAATGGGTGTTTGTTAGTAGTACTAGTACTACTACTAGTACTACAACTACTCTGCAAAACATGAAAAAAAATGGCTTAACCAATACGGGCTTCACTTGATGCGCATTTTAGTGAAACAAAAATGCTGGGACCATGACACATCTGGTTACCGTGAATATACGGTGAAGATTAAATTAGTTCGGTGTGAAATTTACATATAAAATAAATTTAATTTATTGATGTAAAATTTTGAATAATTTTAAATTTTTATATCTGGATTCATATTAGTGAAAATGTACATGGTAAAATGCACTCCTCAGATCTTTTGTTTTTATTCTTTTTATAGCTTTCTATGTGTCGTTTTGGGAAGAAGCCGAAAACGCAGCGTTTGGCAACAACAACAAAAACGCAGCACATGCAAAAAGCCAAAACCCACCATTTGGGAAGACCCCAAAAACTACCCTCTGAAAAAATTATTATTAATTAATTAAAATAGTGTTGACATGTCAAAGGGCAAAATTGTAAATCTAATTAAAAAGCAAAGATATTTTGGTCATTTTAGAGTGATGTGACACTTTTACAAAATATTAAATCAAAAATAAAAAAAGTCAATTTTTTATTAACTTTCCAAATCACTTCAAAAAAGTCAAAAAATTTGATAAAAAGTCAAAAGTTAACTTTCTACCAACTTCTCAAAATACCTCTATGTCAAACTATTTTCTTATGACATGATAGAGAATTGATTTAAGATGGAACATATCATAGCAAAAATTTTGATGTCAGTGAATGATATTTTTCAATTAACTTTGTTAGTTTGTTGTGCTTATAATGTAATGCCACTGTGAGAAATTTTGCCCTTTTATTTTATTTATTTATTTATTTTTTTTTGAAAAAAGTTATATTTGGTTTGTGCTTAATTAGCTACTTTCTAATTAATTAAGCAAAAACAATGTTTGTTTATTTTCCGTTAAAAGAAAACTAACAATAAAATAAGAGCAAAAGGTTTTAAAAGTTCCATTCAACTTCTTCATCAATAATATTAATATATATATAGTTTTTTTAGCAACAACTTTATCTATAAAAAATAAGTTACTGAAAAAAATTCAGACTAGTCGTCTAAAATTACTTTATACATAAATAATAATAATAATAAATAAATAAATTTTCTATTAATGTATGGGCTTCGTTTGAGAAGCGAGTTAGCTTTTTAGTTTTTTTTGTTATTTTAACTTGGTGTTAAAAAGTCTGATTTAGGAAGGATTTTTGATTTTTTTTTTTTGAGAGAAAGAATATAATAATTATGGGTTGAATGTGATATTTTGTCTTATTACGTTAAAAAATCTATTTTATTTTTTGTGACTATTTTAATTGAAAAAGTCTCAAAACCCACTTTCCAAACATAGGCATAATTACTTACCATCTAAATGAATTTGTGAATTTTGTTTATTTGTATTGATACGTGTGTAGGAATAAGCAATTTAGCCTTTGTTTGGCATGTCAAAAAGCCTGGCATGTCAAAAAATCTAGTTTTTTTTTGGATGTTTTAGCTACAAAAATATAAAATATACTAAAAAGTTAATAAGACAAAATGTCACATTAAACTATAATCATTTCATTTTTTTCTCACAAAAATTAAAAAAGCCAAAAAGCATATCCCAAACAAGACTTTTTATTCCCAGGCTAAAAAGTCAAAAAGTTAAAAAACTAACCCACATCTCAAACGAACCTTATTATACAAGGGGAATTACTTGATGTTTTCAAAAATTAATTATAAAATCATAATTTTGTATATTAATATTTATAAGGGTGCTTGGGCCAAAAATTCAATTTTGAATTTTGTTTGGTGAGAGGTCCAAGTGCTGAATTAGCTTGTCCATAAGGACAAACTCAGATTAAATGACCAAAATACCCTATATATATATCATATCATATACACTACCAAACAATCAAAATCTCTCTCTCTCTCTCTTCTCCTCTGATGCCTCATCCAGTGGACTTTTACTCCTTGAAGCTCACAGCTGCCTCCGACGTCGTTGGCATCTCTATTACACTCCATTCTTCATTACCATTCATCACAACCCATCAGCACCGTCGCCGATGGTTTTGCATCTCTCTTCCAATCTTAGACATATCTTTCTTTCTCTCTCTGTGTCTCTTCCATTTATTCTCTCTCACTTTTTTTCTCCCTCACTGTTTATTGCCACCCATCAATGAGATCGAGGTCATGACGATCCGACCTATTCATCTTTAATGAGAGTAGAGAAAGACAATCGGAGATCCTAAGATTTCAAAATCGATCTTCATAGGGTTTCTGTGACAATCTTAGGGAATTAAATCCCATTATCAAAACTCAGTATTAACAAAAGTTATAAAACATTCATAACACTTGAGTACAATTCCAAAATGGTGAATTCTGAACCACCCAAAAAGCCTTGACACTTGACAATTTGGAACCTCGCAGTGAGGCACGGTAGTTGGCTTGACAAAACAGGACTCAGGTCGACGCTACTAAGTCTGATCTGGTGCTTGATCACCTATATACATATAATAAACAATGAGCTATAGCCTAGTGAATAACAACTATGTAAAGGGGTTATGAATGTTGTCATTACAGTAATTGAAACAGTTAATTTCATCAGTAGATCATTTTCTCGATCAGTATCTCATAACATATCAGTCATTTGGAAATCATAGTAGTTATACGTAGTACACCCAATAGCAGAAACTTTATCTCTCTTAGGGTTTTGTCATCAGCGGTCGCGAACATCATACTATAGATCTTACTCGAGAACATCATGTTCTCAGGATCTGTTGACGTAGAGTGGGTGCTTGGCTGCGAAACCCTAACCTAACATACTCTTATGGCCTTAATTCCCTCTTATACTCACTCTTCTTTCCCTTCATTACAATCCAAATCATAGTTGGGAGCAAAAAATACCATATTGCAAGAACATTTCAATTTTTTTTTTTTTTTTTACTTTGTTGTTGTTGTTGATGAAAAAGAAGTAGATTGCAGCAGATAGGGAGAGAATTTATTTGAAAATATGTATATTTTTATTATTATTATTTTTTATTGTTGTTGTTGTTGTTGATGATGATGATGATAATTGCAACAGATAGGGAGAGAGAGATGAGAGATTTGAACATATAGAAAGAAAAAAAAAATGAACAGATAGGCTTGGTTTGGTTTGGTATTGCAACAGATAGGTTGGTTTGACTCAACATATAACATTTTGTTTAGTTTCATATTTCAACCAATAGAATTTTTTTAAAAAAAAATGAATAGATAGAATTTAGATAGATCGTATTTAGATAAAAAATTGAATAGATAATAAAATTTAAACAGATAAGGGAAATTTTTTGAATAGATAGTAAAAAAAAATCAACAAATAATTAAAAATTTTGAATAGATAAATAAAAATTTGAACAAATAGATGAAAATTTTGAACAGTTAGAAATTAATTTGAACAAATAGTTAAAAAAGTCAACAAATAAATTAAGGGAGTACAATTAGAAATAAAATATCCTTTAAAACAAACAAAAAGACCTCTCATCAAACTATTTTATAAATGGTGAATCTTTTACCAATAAAAAATATTCACTAAATCTAATACCTTAAACTCTTCTTAAGTTAGACTTTTCAACCATTAACCCTATTTATAATGATACTGCTGATCTGAAAATATTTTTGTTCACATGTAGTGAAGTGATATTTTTTCATTATATAATGGACAGGGTGGCAAAAAAATTGGCTGGAAAATTGTGGAAGCCCATGAAATGAGACCTGTCACATTTTTTGTCGAGTAACCAGCGGGGCGTAGATCATTACGGTGGACCATAATGCATGCATGCATTGGGGGTCCTGGGTGTGCTTTCTACATGTATCTTCCTTCTTTTGCTTCTTACTTTCTCTTGGGTTTGGTTGAGAATTTAAAAAGAGAGAAGAAAAATAGTGGTAAAATATAAATAAAATATATTTATATTTTATTGAATTTTATACATTTTTTTTCTTTTTCTTTCTAAATCCCTTCCTAAATCTCTTAACCAAACACAACGGCTGGAGGACAAAAAAAAAAATTTATTAGAGTCATAGGCAACAAATAATTAACCATGAGAAGCACCAATAAAAAACACCCAATTCCAATTATTTTCTTTTTGACTGTCACTTCTAAAAGAGCAATAAGACATACATTAAAATCTTTTATTAATTTGGACAAATTTCACGTAATTTGGATTAGGTACGAATTATCTCCTTACATTTAGAAATCACCACATAATTCTCGTGTAATTTGTAAAGTAAAACGTATAATTAACATTTTCGTCCAAAATTACAGACTGTGAGAGCCCTGCACCTTCGTAGAGAGTAAGTTAATTTTTAAGATAAAAATATTCTTTTTACATCTTTAAATTTACCACATATGCCATTATTTTCCCTTCTCTTTATTTATATTATTTCTTACTCTACTCTGCAATTAAATAATAGACTCATATATACATAGAAATTAAATTATTTTCATTAAAATCTATCTTAACTTCATATAAATGACACCTCATCTCTTACAATTAAATAATATCAATTATAATTACCCACCAAAAAAAAAAAAAAACCTACCATATATACATACAACGGATGCAAACAGAGATATATATATATATATATATGTGGAATTGCGTTTGTTAAAAGGAAAGACCCTTGAAATTGAGCATCAATTCAACACAGATATATGGAATTGCGTTTGTTAAAAGGAAAGACCTTGAAATTGAGCATCAATTCAACACAGATATATATATATATATATATATATGAAATTGGGTTTGCAAATTAATGGAATTGGGTTATGGTTTGGATTTGATGCAATCTGGTTTCAGATATCTTTCGTCTTCAGTATTTAAAGGTTGAGTTGGAGGTTCAAAACTTCATCCCATGAATGGTGGTTCTTGACACATGCTCTACTCTGCGTTTTGAAAACTTAGAACAATACTTCCAGCATTTTCTTCCATTTGGAACAAAATGTTCTATTTATATATATAATATATAGATTACTTGCCATCACCAATTTTCTCTCTCTTTCTTATCCGGCCCAACTTCTCCCCAACATGGAAGAGGAAAGCCTTCTGAAGCGGAGATTTGGTTTGGTCAAGGCAACGGCAGAGATTGGGAACAAGAGCCATGAAAAGTGGCTCACGCTGAAGTATTTTTTCCCCTTCATGCTTGCTGGAAAACTTGTCGCCGCAGGGCCGGCCCTGAGTTTTCGGGCTTAAGGCGAAATAATTTTTAAGGTCTTTTAGATATTTATAAAAAATAAAAATAAAAATAAAAATCATCTTATTGGTTTTAGAATTTTTAAAAATAATTATCTGAGTTTGTAATTGTATTTTTTTATATTTTTTGTATTTGGCAACTTTTAAAAAAAAAAAAATACAAAATTTATAGTTTAAGTGTATCTAAATTAGATGTATCTACAAAATAAATAAATAAAATTGCTTTATTTAAAAAAATCACTAAAAACACATAATGGGGCCATAAAAAGAGAAGAAGAAAAAATAGGCCCCACAGACATACATATATTTTATTTTTTTAATTGGGCTAATAACTAACACTTATAAATATTTTTTAACTGGGTCTTTTATGAATTGAGCCAAGTACAACTTTGAGGTATTTTAAAATGACCTAAATTAATTAAACAAAATTGGACAATTTTGAATTTTTGATATAGTACAAGATAATGAATTTGGAGGCCTTTTTTTGGGCCTAATTTTTGGGCCCTAGGCACAGGCCTCACTAGCCTTAGCCCAGGGCCGGCCCTGTGTCGCCATAGCCAAAATTGAATTGATTAAGATTAGGATTTTGAGTTGATAGGTGATTAAGTTACTGGATTGAAAGCATAGTTGAATTAAATTATATATGTATATATTTATTTAATTTAAAAGAAGAATGTGTATACATATATATCTACTTTTTACCTTCTGGATTTGTTAAAAGAAAAGAAGGGAGAAGAGAAGGAGAATTAAAAAGAAGATGAAGACGAGAAGATGAATGTATAATTGTCAATGAGAGATTATGTGGTGATTTTAAAATGTCAAGGAATCATTTATTCCCGATTCAAACCATAAGAGGATAAAGTGAAGTCTGTCATATATATATATATATAAGTCATAGTTTAGTTAAAAATCTTATTAAAATCTGTTAAATTGAAGAAAAATATGTGCAAGCAGAAGCGAAATTTTGGCACAATGGAGAACAAAATATTGGGTAAATTACATTTTAACTCTCTTAAAATTTATAACAATTACAAATATTTTTATCCGTTCAAAAAAAAATTACAAATACTTTTAACATAATAAATTTTAAATATATATACGCACATAAGTAACTCCATACATTACGTCTCAGTAAATAAATATTTCAAATCATAATATATAATAAATAAATAAATGAAAAAGGTGTCAGCCAAAAGGAGTAAAGAGAATCTGAAAGGCCCATAGAATCCAATACTACTACTTTTCTGTGTGCTGCTGATTAGTCACGTTGGAGGAGGGTTTGGGAATCAGAGTCACAGAGATAGCATAGCGAAAAATTATGCTGTGATTTTGGGGCAAGGTGTTTTAATTTAATATTATTAGTTAAAATTATAAAATTTAATATTATTTATTACGGATGTGGGAGACAATTTTGATAAATATCAAGTGATGAGCTGCTATTATCTTACTCTTTCTGTTTTAAAATATTAATTTTTTAATTTTATTTTTTATTATTTTAAAAATATTAATCTATTTTTAAAAATGAAAGACTAAAATAATATGAATTTTTTATTTTATTTTTCTTTTAAATTCATTAATAACACAAAAGTACAATTATAATAATTGATATTCTTTAAAAAATATATTATCAAAGGGTAATTTTAAAAAATTAATTTTTTTAAAATATAATAATTATATTACTAAAAAAAAATTGAATTCACCAAACGATATTATTATGTTGAGATGGGAGTAAAAAATAAAAAATAAAAACAAAAGTGATAAGTTTTTTAGAACATCTCCTTGACCCTGTTGCACACTTGTTGAAAAGAGAGTTGGGATCGCATCCCAGTAGTACAACTAGTAGTTTGGCCCCTTTTTTGTTTTTTGTTTTTTTTTTTTTTGGTAATGTTAGGAATACAAAATTTTTTACTAAATAAATGATCAAATGTCTTACATGAGTATGAGGTCTTTATAAACCCCACACCTATGTGAGACATTTAGTCATTTATTTGGTAGAAAATTTAAACGTATAGCATTTTCTATCTTTTTTATTACACAATACCCCGTTTGGCGATGGTTTTTTTTAGTTAAAATAATTAATAAAGATAAAATAAATTAAAATCAACAATGTTAGGATACTTATACATTTACTAACAATTTTACTAACACACTCACAAGTTTTGATAAGATCAACTATCACTTGGTATGAAATCCATATCAACTTGTGAGTGTGTTAGTAAGATTGTTAGTGTCCCTGACATTTTTCAATTAAAATAATCAATAAAATAAAATATCACATTTAAATTATAATCATTTCACTTTTTTTTCTACAACTATCAAATTTATTACAAAAAAAAATAACTAACTTATCAAACACAACTTTTTTTAAGCAGATTACAATAATAAAAAAATCAAAAAATAAACTAAAATAACTAACTTTTCAAACCAGATAATGGTCCACACACAAATCCTCTCTTAGAATGAGACAGTTCTTTAGGCCCATTTATCTATTGTTGTAATTTTCTCCACCAGACTTCACATTCCAGTCAAGCAAAAGAATGCAATTTTGTTGGTTTTATATGAGCTGTCTAGATTCAATTCATACCCTAAAATGAAAATTTTCTTTTTCTTTTTCTTTTTAATCAACAAGACAAAAAAGTAAATTTAACCACACCAGATCCATCAACTTTGTCCCCCTCTGGCCATATTTGTTTGGGACGATAGGATTAAGAGATAGCCAACAGAATTACCAAACAAGCACACTAGTGATTAATACAATCAATTTTGCACCACTATATTTCTGGATTTCAATGATAAACTGGCAAAACCCTAGAAAACACAACAAACTGAACCACCAGAATCCAAGTCCATTAAAAATTCAAACCAAATTTATGTCAAAACAAATATACAAGTTGAGCACAAGAATGTCTTGCTAGACATTTTTAAATGACAGGAGTCATCAATTACTACATACACACATGCTAGATTGGCAACAACACTATCACCATCGTTGTTGCGGTCAGCATTTCCACAATCACCATGCTCAGCCAGATTTGAACAGCAATACAGCTTTTGAGTCCAAATAGAAGTACACAAAGTGATTTGTCTCATGAGTCACATAAGAACCTACACAAGAAAACCATGAAAATAAAATGGTTGCTTTCATGAAATTAGGAAAAGTAGAATCAACTGAACAAGACAATTACCAAAAAGAGAAGAAAAACAAAACAAAACAAAAAAATACAACAAAAGGAGTTCTCTGCCTATTAGCACTTGCCATCACACAAAAGACAAATCGCTAATACATATTACGAAAGCAATCCGTCACTAGCCCTATTTACATATTCATTCATTTTCTCCTGTCACTAGCCATTACCTGTACTAGAACAATGAAACTACTACTATTATTGAAAAAACATAATACTAATAGAACCAAAAGAGAAAGAAACCGTGTCATAGAATTGTTACAACATGATAATGGAGCAACTAAATGTCCAGCTTATTTGAACAGTAATCCGTCTTTGTCTGTGAGGTAACAGACCAGAAGCTCCAGATTACTACAATTATTTGATCAATTCACATATAGGCTAATTTGAAAGAATCAATACCAAATAACCTATGAAACATTGAAAGGATACATGTGCAACTGGTAGATGTTTTCCTTCCACAATGATATTATAATGTTCAATGAAAAACATGATTTTCAATTTCAAATCACAGGACCAGATCTCCTCGAAATCAATACTCGAGTTCAAAATTCAAATCTTACATTAATTTCTAACTTTTAACACTTATGTTCTTCAATTTAAAGCACCACTGCAATTGTAAGCTAAATTTTAGGAGGGTGAGAATTACGTGGACAGCTGCAAAGGCACATATTGCTAGCATTATATATTATTATTTGGGTTATTATTTTGTAATTATTCTATGCCTTAGGGCTCCTTTGTAATTATATAAATAAGGGATGATATCTTAATCATTCCCTAATCTTGGAATTCTCTAAAAACAACATGGTATCAGAGCAAAACCCAAAAACCTAAATTCCTCACCTATATAGTCGTCAATCGCCTCTATAGAGCCAGGTGTCACACCCTTTCGACACACAGAGCTAGTCGACACACACAGAGCCAGTCATTGGGCTCTCCCAGCCCAGTCGACCACTGCCGTCAGGCCTCCTGGCCTTAGCGTCATTGGCGAGGGACGAGAAAGGGTGAGTCGTCATCTGTCCCTATCGACACCTAAACCTCTGCTTCGCTGAGTTACATTCTGTGATCTGTATTCAACAACTAAACCTCTGCTTCGTTTTTCCCCTTTAATCTTTAAAAAAAAAAAAAAAAATGCAGTAAAGAAAAAAAAAAAAAAACACAAAAGAAAAAAAGGGTTGATGAAATTTTAAGTCTTTAATTTTTCTTAGTGGTCATTGTGTTTGTATTCCTCCACCTTCTGAGTTTGTGATTTTGTGATTGGCACTAGTTTTGTTAAGGGTTCGGTAGTATAGTATCTATGGCACTAGTTTTCTTCTCACACCTAGGAGTGAGAGTTTCCCTATACCTACTACAATGATTGATAACCCAACCCTAGTCTTAAAATCACTACCTCTCTATTTAATGATCAGAATTATCTCGTGTGGTCGCAGAGTTTGACTATGTTTTTGAAGAGCAGAGGGAAGATGGGGTATGTGGATGGCCGGATACAGGCACCTAGCACAACTAACCCGGGTTATGACCAATGGAAGATTACCAACTCTTTGATTATGGGTTGGCTTATTCATTCGATGGTGCCAGACATTAGCGAGGGTTACTTATCTATGGAGACTGCCCAAAATGTTTGGATGCTATGGCTACCACCTATTTCTCGCAAAGGGAATTTCTCACAAGCATTTAAGTTACGCCGCTCTATTAAGAGCTCTGTTCAGGAGGAGCAGATGGTTCTTCAGTACTTCACCTGCCTTACCAATGGCTGGAAACGCTTTGATCACCTGCAGGACTATAACCTATTTGCACTGCTGATTCAGTCGGGTATCGGAAGTTTATTGCACAGGAAAGGGTCTTTAAGTTTCTAGCCGGTCTCAATGTGGAGTATGATCCGGTTCGAAGTAACTAGGTTACTCTCCTACTCAAAAAGGGTACAAGTGTTACCACCCTCCTTCTTGTAAGTGGTTTGTGTCCATGGATGTCACTTTCTTTGAGTCCCAGTCATATTTCTTGTCCTCTTCGGTGTCATAGTCCTCCTTTCAGGGGAAGCCTTGGTGTGAAGCAATTCCTGTGATTCCTATGATGGAACCAGTTGTTCTTGCACCACCACCTCTTACTGGTGGGACTACAGAACCCAATGTCACCAAGGATAGGGAAGGGCAAGTTTATGTCAGGGACAAAGACAGACAGAAAGTTAACTGAATACAAGAGACCACTTCTGCTCCTCCACTGCCATCTCCTGCTTCTAATGATAGACCAGGTAACTTTGAACCTCTTGAGTCCATTGATCTTGATGTTCCTATTGCCAAGAGAAAGGGTGTGAGATGTTGTACTCAACATCCTGTCTTACATTTTGTGTCTTACTCTCATTTGTCATCCTCATATAGAGCATTTGTATCAAATATTTCCTCTGTTAGCATTCCTAACCATTTTCAGGATGCTCTTGCTATTTCTGAGTGAAAACTTGCCATGATTGAGGAAACGAAAGCACTTAGGAAGAATGGCACTTGGGAATTGACTGGGTTACCTATGGGCAAACAACTTGTGAGATGCAAATGGGTATATACTGTGAAACACAAAGCGGATGGTTCTATTGAGCGTTACAAGGCAAGACTTATGGCAAAAGGGTTTACTCAGACATATGGCGTTGACTATTAGAAGACCTTTGCACCCGTGGCTAAGATGAATTCAGTTAGAGTACTTCTCTCTCTAACAGTTAATCTAGATTGGCCATTTCATCAGTTTGATGTAAAGAATGCCTTTCTCCATGGTGATCTCAAAGAAGAGGCATATATGGACATTTCTCCTGGTTTTGAGGATCATCAGACAGAAGGCAAAGTATGCAGGCTTCGAAAGTCATTACATGGTTTCAAAAAGTTTCCAAGGGCTTGGTTTGAGAGATTCATTCAGGCTATGCTTAAATATGCCTCAAACAGAGTCGGGCAGATCACACCTTATTTATGAAACATTCCTCACGTGGTAAGACTACAACACTTATTGTTTATGTAGATGACATAGTTCTTATGGGCGATGATAGTGAGGAAATAACTCTGTTGAAGAAATATTTAGCTAGTGAATTTGAAATCAAAGACTTGGAAAGCTTGAAGTATTTTCTGGGAATTGAAGTTGCCCGCTCTAAGGATGGGATATTTATCTCACAAAGATAGTATGCACTTGACCTGTTGAAGGAAACTGGGATGCTTGGTTGCAAGGCCTGTGACACTTCACTGGAACCCAATCAAAAATTGGGGGATAATGAAGGAGGAGAAACTGTTGATAGGGGGAGCTATTAACGATTAGTGGGTAAGCTCATTTACCTATCTCACTCCCATCGTGATATTATTGTTGCTATCAGTGTGGTTAGCTAGTTTATGCATGCTCCTCATCAGATTCACTTCGAGGCTGTCATGAGAATTTTGTGGTACTTGAAGTCTGCTCCTGGTAAGGGTCTTTATTTTTCAAAGTATGATCATCTTCTAAGGAAGCCTATACAGATGCTGACTGGGCTGGATCAGTAACTGATAGGAGATCAACTTCAGGGTATTGCACTTTTGTTAGAGGCAACCTAGTTACTTGGAGGAGTAAGAAACAAAATGTGATTGCCAGGTCAAGTGCAGAAGTTGAGTTTAGAACTATGGCATAAAGAGTGTGTAATAACTCGGATTCTAATTCCTATCGGATTGGTATAACTTGGTGCCCGTCACCTTAAAACTTGTATGATTGTCGGACTCTTGGTCTTGATGGTTTGGCAAGTGAACTTTAAATATTATAATTGAGGATCCTTGGGAAATGTTTCGAACCTTGATTAAAACCTTAACAAGGTATTTAAGCAAGATTAGATCAAAAGCCCCAAATTTAAGTTTTCGTTTTTGACCAACCTTCACTCTTTTGCCCTTTCTCTTTCCATACTTCGAATTTGGATGTGAGACTAGAACCATTGGAAAGCTTATTTCCGAGACTTCGATTTGGACACAAGAACGACCAAAACGGAGTCCGAACGAGAGAGTTATGCCCATTTGGATTTTGAGTTTCTGTGCTGGAAGCATGCTTGCTCGAGCGAGCTTTTCTTCGCTCGAGCGAACTGTGCGATTTTCAAAGATTCTGGGAGCATTTTATACGCTCGAGCCAAGCTTCCTTCGCTCAAGCGACCAGGTCGCTAACAGACATTATAAAGTGACTTTTTGGCCTAAAAACTTTATTTTTATCCCTCTCTTCTCCTCCCATCCTCCAAACCCGAAACCCTAACCTTCCAAACCCTTGATTTCTCTTCTTTTTACCAAAGATTCACCCCAAATCTTTCAAAAAGGTTGAAAAACAAGCATGGATCAAGACTTTTATCAATTGTTTTGTGATTTCATTGGAGTTTGAAGATGGGTATTCATCCTTAGCTTCCAATCTTGAGGTAGGGATACTTTACCCTATTATTTCTTTATTTTGGAGAAATTTCATGGTATTGTTGTGACTTATGAGCTAATTTGAAGATCTTATTGGATTAAAACCATATTCAAATGAATAAACCATTTTACTAGATATTGCTTAAAATTTCTTAAATCCTTTTTACAAAATATGTACATAAATGTTACTAAAACCAATATCTATGATGAAGGAGAAAAACCCCCAAAATTGGTAAAATCCTAACTTTTCAAATTGAGTAGAAAACATTAAATTGAATGAAATTTTCTTTAATTCATGGAATATTATGAATAATCAAGAGATGAAAGATGTGAATGTTGATATGGTAAAAGAATTGTGACTTGCATGTTATTATTCTTTGAATATTATGTGGTGTTTTATCTATTGTGATAATGGATGCTTGTTGATGGAACAAGATGTGATAGATGGTTAATTGTGCATGAGTCCAGGTAAGAGTCGGTTTTGGAAAATGTGGCATTGTGTTGGTACCGTGTGCGGGAGGTTAAAAGGTGCCCAAATGCCCTGTCTAGGCTTATCGCTGGACGAATGTGAGAAAGATGTTTTTAGGTGTCCACACAGTCTTGCCGTATTGTAGTTGGCGAAAGTGGAAAAACGGATGGTTTTCTTGAGGAACCCACTTCCCGCCGTATAATAGTCGGCAAATGTGGGGATGGTTTTTGAAACTAAAGCAACTTGTGTTGGACTCTTACATGGGACTCGTGGTTTGTTTTCCTTTGATGTGATTGTTTAAATGTTGTATTGTAAAGGTGTGAAATGTAATTGTCCATGCTAAATCATTGTGTATTTATATAATTAGTGAAGATTACATGTGTTCATAACTCATTATGTTTTGTCTCAAGAATGCCATAAATTTATTCGAATGATTAAATACTTAGTTAAATGTATTCCTACTAGGCATATAGCTCACCCTATTTTATTTTTCAGGAAATAATATTGTACAACTACAGTGGTGACTTGAAGTAAGCTGTGTTGGGATGGACAGTTGAGAATGTTTTGTTGTAAAGACTTATAATTTTGTACTAGGACTTAGACTTATTTTGTTGTTGTCTTGTACACCCTTGGGGTTCTTTTGTAATTGTCATCTTGTTTGTAGAACTTGGGATTAGGTATGAGTTTTATGGACATGTAAATGTGGAAGTTGTAAAATTCACCACCTTAGTTTAATGAACAGGTTGGCTCTTGGAGTAAATTGTTATATTGGTTGCGATGGATTCATATATGAAATAGCAGGGCATTGAAGGGTGTGTGAGCTCTTATGGATCAAGTAATTGTTAAGTGATCTAGTATTGATTAGATAGACTCCATGCGGTTATACTGTGATAATAAGGCCGCTATCAACATCGCTCACAATCTGGTTCAACATGATAGGACAAAGCATGTTGAGATTGATCGCCACTTCATTAAGGAGAAACTCACTAGTGGCACCATATGTACTCCCTTTGTGCAGTCTGGAGAACAACTTGCTGACATCCTCACTAAGGGAGTTGGGAGTAACCATTTATGACATCTTAGGCAAGCTGGTAGAGATATCTTCGCACCAGCTTGAGGGGAGTGTTACATTATATATTATTATTTGGGTTATTATTTTGTAATTATTCTATACCTTAAGGCTCCCTTGTAATTATTAATCTTCATTAATATAAATAGGGAATGATATCCTAATCATTCCATAATCTTGGAATTCTCTAAAAATAACACATATTACCCCAGAAAATAAGCTTTAAAATATCTTGAACAGAAAAAATCCAGACCCATGAAAACTACTCAACAATCAGCACCTAGCATCTGTGTGTGTATAACAACATAAACACAACAAACAATAAACTGAGCGCAACAATATATTACACACAATAAACTGTGTTTGTAAAACACATTGTGTGGATGCATCTTCTAAGATTGAAACATCAATTATTACATTAACTCATGCACTTGTAAGAAATTTTGAATTACTTGATTTTCATGATTGGAATAATACAATCCATCCTAATATTTCACAGCAACTTTGTGACCACTGTTAAGGCTTGGCCTGATGCTTCACTAATTAGAGATGCACCTTTCCAAAACTTTGGCAATCCAGAGTTGGCCAATTGGCAGCCCAAACTGTGCCCTGATAAGTTGCATGCAACACTGTTCAATGTTGTCATACATTCTATGCAAATATACTGTCACAAGGTCTTGGTAGAACTCAGCCTCAAAAGCTAGCTTTTGAGATGAAATGCCCTCACGCTTATATATTGCACATTACTTTCATACCTAGACGACGTAGGATGTCACTTCACACCCTCCTTCACATGCAATGTGCTTAAAGCATCTCCAATGGTCCAAGCCAAAATGGCTTTGCCAAAGTTATTTTTTGGCTTGCTACAGTGCACAAAAGTCAATTTTTGGCTATACCGCTCCAATGGAGACTTGCCATTTTGGCACAATCATTTGCCAAATTCAACTAACTTTTTTTTTTTTTTATCTTTTGCTAGTCGCTGGATGCTCTTTGCCCTCATATCTCTTTCTCCTTCCTTCATTTAGCATCAAGATGGCTTTGCCAAACCTAGAGCCAAATTTGGCTCAAAGTTTGACTTTGCAATTTTTTGGCTAGAGCAATGACACACCATTGCAGCACCAATTTTGTGAAGCTAAGCCATTTTTTTGACTTTGGCATGACTAGAGCACAACCATTGGAGATGCTCTTACGTGACAACACCTGCTTCATCTAGGCTCTAATACCATGTCACAAGGTATTGGGTAACTCAAACCCAAAGCTGATGGTGGCCTCACACTTACTTGATGCACATTACTTTCGTACACCATAAGATATGGGACTTTACTTCATATACTCTCTCAAATTACGATTTAAAAAATAATAATAACTTTAGGTGGAAAATATGTACAGAACAACTTTGCACTTGATGAAATAATTTTTTAAAAAACTTGAGTTTGGTAAATTACCCTATATTGCTACTTGTAGAGAAAATGTTTTAAAAAATTATGTATGGCTTAGGAGTCCACTTACCAAATATTTTTTGCACTTGAAAAAAAAAACCTTGTCAATAGTCATTTTTACTGTTTACTTACCAAATGCATTAATAATACAACAAATATTATTGCATCATCCTGTTTGGCTTGCTTAGATAACAAAACAAAACAAAAAAATTGGGCTGGACTTCACCAAGAATTAAGTTTGGGCCGAGCTTGACAAAAGGCATTGAGACATCGGCAAATCAATCCAATTCAAGCCTGATTTAAATATTTTTGATAAATCGGCAATCGTAGTTTCAAAGGGATTTATGACAAGACCTGAATTATTGACCTCCTAATAAGATAAAAGGTATTGGAGCACTAATTGGTTCCGATTTGAAATCAAATATATATTCTTTTTTGGTACAATATCTCCTTATTACTTCTCACTACACTCATTAGTAAAAACAATGCACATGAACAACCAAAAATAAAGAAATCTATGCTTGTTATCAATTATGGAGAAGAAAATAAGGGTTGCTTGCCCTCAGGGCTGGCCCTGATGGTGGTATACCCTTCTCTCTTGTATAGATATGGACACCATAATTGTGGGTTACACATGTATGAGTGAAAGAGAGGGGTACACCACCATGGTATACCCATTATACAGAATACCACCCCAGAGCTTAGATTGTTCTCTTTTTTATCTTTTTTATTATTAATCGATAGGAGAGTTTTTACAAATATGAAAAATATTTACATCATTAAATAGAGTAGTACTACTAATCCACAAGCAGTTAGAAAGTCAAACACTAAACTAAGCCTGACAACCACTACAAACTACATACAACCCCAATAACGCAAAGAAATAAACCACCACAAAATATACCAAACACCTCTCCATAAGAGTTGAGACCTCACACCAACTACGTACAACCCCAATAACGGGAAAGAAATAAACCACCACAAAATATACCAAAACACCTCTCCATAAGAGTTGAGACCTCACACCACAACGTGTGTTACACAACCACTGGACCTGACACCACGAAATACCACCTCAAAGCTTAGATTGTTCTTCACATACATAGATATATTTAAGTATATAGACACAGAGACCAACAGAAAGGAAAGGGGGCAATTTATGCAACTTCTGATCATACAAGAATAAGGAAGTTAGATTCCCAAACAAGCCTAGATCTATACCATCATACCCAAATATCAGAAAAGGAATCAAATGTATCCACATGTACAACTATACAGAGTTCAGATAAATACCAATTTAATTTGTTAAATTCGAAAGAATTATCCTAAAAATCAGAACAAAAAGAAAGATTGATAGGGTTTAATTTATTTTACCGAAATTTTTGCCGACGATACAATGCCAGGTAGGGCCATGCTTCCTGTCGAACTCCTTCTTTATTTGCTCGGCCACATCTTTCTCTACATTGTGTTTCTCGAACGCCTATACATATACATATACATATAGATACAGATACGTATAAGCAAATCAATCAGTGAAATTTGAAGAGCAAAGCAAAAAAATTGATAGAGAAGGGAATACTGAGATGGCAATGTCGATGGCTTCTTTCTGCAGATCGTCCTTCATGTCGGCGCTCTTGATGATGACCTTCTTCGCCTCCACCGCCGCCGAGAGCTTCCGATCGTCGGCGGAGGGCTTGAGGACCAGAGCTCCGGCATTGAATCTCATCGCTTCTTCACTCATTTTGGATTTGATTAGAGAGAGAGAGAGAGAGAGCTATGAATCTATGATGCGATGAGTCGTGTTTGTGTGTGTGTGGTCTTTCCGATTTCCCTTTCACGACTGGTAGCTAGTCTCTCGAGTCTTGTTCATTTGATTTCAGCGCAGTGGGTTTCTTTATTAATATTCTGTACGGACTATTTTTTTTTTTCCCCTTCTTATTTTAAAACTGCAATAATGTTCCTTAAATAAATAAATAGAAAAAGATTATGGTACACGTATATCAAAGTATATATACGGTATGCATTTTATATTACAAAATAAATTGATATAATTTATATTTTTTTAAGTCATAACTAACAATAAAAAAGTTTGGGAGGCTTATTTATAAGTCTTTTTTCAGAACCTTATACTAGGTTAAGTCCTGTGTAATTTCTTATAGAGTCTCAAGTCCTATTTTCATAAGAATGTATTCCACAAGATCCTAACGTGACATGACACTTACATAAACGTAACGTAACGTAACGTGACACCTATATATACATAACGTAACGTGACACCAATATAAACGTAACGTAACGTGACACCAATATGAACGTAACATGACACCTACATAAACGTAACGTAACGTGACACATATATAAACGTAATGTGACACTTATATAAACGTAACGTGACACTTACATAAACATAACGTAACGTGTCACGTCATGTTTCGCAAACTTAATAAGTTTTTGTTTTTTAAAATTGAATGTGAAAATGTTACTGATTTATGTTTGTGTCATAATACGTTTTAGTGTCAAATTTTAGTGTATTATTTTCAGCGTCTCGCCGGCGATGGGGTTATTTTTTCATGTCTGCCAAACATGCGGCGCTGGTTTCACTGGTTGAGTGCATGGCTACTGTAGAAGAGTGAGATACACGGTGGAGGGTCCACCGGTGTTGTGTTGCAGGTGTTTTGTTCTGTTGGTGATCTGCAGGTGAGCGTTATCTCACGGCTTGGTGCGGGCGTGATCTCAATTGGACATAAAGTGGCTGTCTTGTTGCTATATACACGTCTATTCTGTGCTGTATACATTGAAAGGGGTCCATCACTGGGCTCAATGTTCTGATGGCGCCCATTATTATACTTTATGGTATCTTTGTTGGCCCATGATTATGGTGTAAAATTGAGGCACATGGGCTGGCCATTAATTTATTAGTCGGGCCGTAAATTGCTGTGTTAGTACCTACGGCTTTGGTGGGCCCGCGTGTGTGGAATTTGGGCTAGTTGGTTGTTTTGCTGGGCTCACCAACGGATCAGATTCTCATGGCCAGAAACCTCCTTGAAGCCTCTCTTATGGGTATTAAATCTCAATTTATTTTGTTTCAATCATTAAAATGTGATTTATGAATTATTTTTTTGGTTAATTAATTGTGTTTGAATTCAGTAATTTGATTGTTTGGCTATCCCAAAAAAAATCCAAAAAATAAATAAAATCAATTTCTTATATAAAAAATTGAATATTACTATATATCATAGGTGTCACGTTACGTTTATGTAGGTGTCACGTTACGTTACGTTTATGTAAATATGTCACGTTACGTTTATATAGGTGTCACGTTACGTTTATGTAGGTGTAACGTTACGTTTATGTAGGTGACGTTACGTTACGTTTATATCAATTTCCTATATATGGTTTTATTACTTATTTATGATTAAAACTAATATTGAGGGTAAATGTGTCAACAAACTTCCTACAGGACTTATGGGAACATAAGTTTTTTAGTAGGACTATATGTAGCATAAGTCTCCCTAATAGGACTTCTAAATAATTTTCCCAAAAAGTTATAATAAAAAAAACACATGAAACATAAATAAAGATCACATGAGTTATAATTAAAATAAAATTATAATTAAAAAATAAAATAATATAATTCAATGATACATATGATAAGAAGTGTGTATAATATAATTTCTTAAATAAATAAATTGTTATAATCCACAAACAAAATTTAAAAATAATCAAACTCAACACTTTTTTTTTTTTCTTTTTTTTAAAGAAACCAGCTGAGCATCCGTCCTTTTGTTTAGACTTGAAGGTGCAATTTTGTATTTGGGAATTGATTTCAAGTCTATTTTGATAATTTAAGCCGTTTAAATTATAAAGTTTTTTTTGTAAATTATTTATGTAAAAAATTAAATCGATTATGTATCAATAGCTATTTTATTAAATTACATTTATGTGTAATAAAATTGACGATAGTCTTCTCGTTTTATACCAAATTAACTTAATTTTTTACATGAATAAATTGTTTGACGAATTTTATTATTGAATTATTCAGATCATCAAGATAGGCATCAGTGTTTGTAATATGTTCTATTTTTGTATTATGTATTCTTATTAGTGCCATCATTTTTATATACTTATATAACTATTAAAATAAACAATCCTACTAGGTAGCTCGAATAAGCTTTGGCTCGAATGGCTCAAGGTGCCAAAACGACATCGTTTTGGCACCCTTTTTTTTTTTTTTTCTCTCTTTTTCTCCGTCCTCTTTTTCCATCCTCAGTTTTTTTCCTTTCCTTCTTCTTTCTTCTTCTTCTTCTACATTGTTGAATGAGACCAAACAAAAAACAACCCACACACAGAGAAATATGGGAATTTTACACCACGCAAGATTAAACAGAAATTGTAGGTAAATAAATAAAAAAAATTCAAACAAGAAAGAAGAAGAAGAATCACTCAAACCCAAAAATCAAAACCAAAACCAAAAATCAAAATTCAAACCAAAAATCAAAACTAAACTCAAAACTAAACCCACAACCACAAATCAAAATCGAAACTGAAACTAAAATCAGACAAAATCAAACAAAAATCAGTTCAAAATCAAACCCAAATATATTGAGTGAAAGTGTTTGAATGTTTTTTTGTTTCCAAGAATAGAGATAGAGAGGAGAGGAGGAAACAAATCTGGTTCGCTGTTTGTAGAGAGAGAAAATGAGGAGGCAAAACAAGGGAAGATGAGGAGTGATCAGAGAGAGGAATGAGAGGTGAGAGTTGTACGGGAAAGAAATATAACCTTCTCGTATAATCCTGTTGATCAAGTCTGCGTTCCTCTGTACGACGTCGCTTATCACCTGAAAATACAAACGTGAGCTAGCCGGCGAGTGTGTGCTGGAAACCTCTCCGATGCCTAATTAGTAAGCTTGAAAATAAACAAAAGCTCTGTGTATTCAGAAAACAAAAGTTGTGTTACCTCTCCATAGGTGATGTTTGTGAGCTTTTATGGGTTCCGTGTGGCACAATCCTAGTAGGACTTTTGCTTCTCCATGCAGAGTCCTCATAGGATTCAAACTCCTGAAAGATAATGCTTATCCTTCAACACCCTCCTCACTGCTTAAACCAAGTGAGATGGTTTTACCATGGCCGGACTCCAATACGACCGAAGTAAATATGGCCATGCCGAGCCACAGAGTAGACCGAACTATCTCTAGTTCGGTTCTCCCTTCAATGCCCTTACCTCAGTTCTCTCTGCGCAAACCATGGTAAGTCTAACCGAGCTAACTTCTAGTATGGCTTTAGATCGGACTAACCATACTACGCCATAACCGGTATAAACTCAAAGTACCTTTAAACCGGTCTAACTACAAAGCATCCTTCGACCGAACTAATCATTGCTTCCCTTGGACTGGACTAACTTTCCTGGGCTCGGAACCGGACTAATGTTATTCCTCTTCAAAACCGAAGTAACTTTATGGCCTTTTTATTTAGCCCTCCGCACCGAGGCCCATAACGGCCTAGCTCGGCCTAATTTGCACATAAATTACCCTCTCAAGAGTGATGAGAGCTGAATGCTTTTTTGCTTACAAGAATAGAGATAGATAAGAGAGGAGAGGAAAGGAAAGAGATGGAGAGGAGAGAGAAAATTTTCAGGCCACTCGAGCCTCAGTTTTTCGAGCTACGGAGCATTTTTGTAAAATAAAAACCAAAAAAGACAGAGGAAGAATTTCAATTCAGTGTAATGTTTTAAAAAAAATTATAAATAAATAATAAATTTATATACATTAATAATTAAAAATATAAACTTTTTATGATTTTTGTAATTATTTTCTGGTCACTAATAAGTAAATTTTCCAAAAACAAAGGCCTTGTTTGGTTTGTTTTTCAGAAAAAATTTTGGGAAAAATTCTCTACAAATAAATTTTCAAGAGTAATTAAACCAAACAAATTTTTCCAAAAAAAATCTCAAAATTTTATTTAGTTACCTACTTTTCAAGATCACTCTCTCTCTCTCTCTCATACATATCAAATCAATCACTTTTTTTAAAACGCTCTCCCCAAAACAATTTTCTAAAACTATTTCTGAAAAAAGACAAACCAAACAAATTTTCGTACTTTTTATCTCAAAAACTACTCTACAAACACAAAATTTTTTTGTTTTTGGGCTGGGCCTGACAAAGAGGATTTGACTAACACATAGATGAATCAATCCAATTCAAGCTCAATTTAAATGTTTTTGACGAATTTACTGTGCGAGCGTAGTTTCAAAACTTCCCATTTGAGGAGTGGTTAAAATAATTAAAAAGTGAAAAAAAATATTATAAATTATAAAATCATTTTTTTATTTTCGACAAGATCTTTTATAATTTTTTTTAAAAAAAATACTAAAAAAAAATCAATTTCCAAACACCCTACAATTACTTACTAGTATTGGGATGAAATAAATTTGACTATTGACCAGCTCTATAGGATTCATTGTTCGAACTTTCCAAAAGATTGTTCTACATAAATGTTCAATACTATGAGAGAACAAAGTTTAATGCTATTAGGAATGGCAATTAGTGTATTTGGTTTCAGTTTTTTGATAAATGAGTTTTTTATTTTTCGTATTTTTTATTTTTAGTATTTTTTTAAAATTTTAAGTAATTTTTTTACTTTTTTAAATGCACCTCACTTAGATATATCTAAATAGTAAAACATTTGTGAAAAAATATTTTTAAAAATTAATAAATACACAAAATATTAAAAAAATGGACAAATTACATATACCCCCCTCGAGGTTTAGCAAAATTACAGATATCCCCCTGAGATTTGAGAAATTACAGATACCCCCTAAAGGTTATATTTGCATAACAAATTAGGGGGCAAATTGTTATGAAAATATAAACTTCAGGGGGTATCTGTAATTTAGCTAAACCTCGAGGGAGATATATGTAATTTGCCCTAAAAAAATATACTGAATTTTTTTATTTTTTGTATTTTTTGGTATTTAGTGTATTTTTTAAAGATTTTTTTTATAAATATTATACTTTTTAAGTGTATTCATGTTAGGTATGTATTCAAAATAAAAAAATATAATTTTTTGAAAATTATTTTCTAAAAATCAAAACAAACAAACTAAATAATATCTCGTCATGATTCTACAGGCGGGCAAGAAAATTAGTGGGCATAGGCGTAGAAGCGAGGTAAGGTGAGGAATCAAGATATTTTATTTTATTTTTATTTTTAAGAGCGATTGATTAGGGCAATATTAATAACACTAATGCTTCAGGCCTCGAGAGATTCAGGCACGAATGGCATGAATTGGTGGTCATCAGTCGACCGGTCAGACGACCGGCCGAACGACCACCCAGACGACTGGGTGAAACACTTGTCTATCGCGGTTGTTCTTGTCGACCGTGGCTGTCAGCTCTTTGCCGGATGACCAATTAAACAAATTCAAGGCAAATTCACACCTCAACATTTGACCTGTAGTGTAGTGTGACTCCATTAATAAAAAAAAGATATGATATGACATAAGAGCCAATGATTGATGAGTGATATAATAATATAAAAAAAAAATTAAAACGAGATAAAACAACTATGTCATACGAAATTACTTTGTTTTAATTTTAATGAATCTTTAAAAATATCTCTCAACTATTTCGATTATAGTATTCCCAGCACACTCATTGGGTATACACAACCACTAATATATAGGGTTCGTTTGGGAAGTGGGTTGACTTTTTAACTTTTTGATTTTTTTGACTATTTTAGTCTGGGGCTAAAAAATGTCGTTTAGGAAGGGTTTTTGACTTTTTTGTAAGAGAAAAAATGTAATGATTATGGATTGGATGTGATGTTTTATCTTATTGAACTAGAAAGCCTATTTTATTTTTTATGATTATTTTAGCCAAAAAAAACCTACAACTAAACTTCCCAAACGGGCACATATATATACATATGGAAGTATTTAATGGAAAAAATATTAATATTGATATACATGTAAAAAAAAAAATTGAAATACATAAAAATGTATCAAATATGTAATTATATCAAAATACATAAAATATATATTTGGAGTTTTTTTAAAAAATTATTCCTTGCTTGTTTTTGGTCTTCCAAAGATACTTTTCAAAAAATTATACTTTATTATTTTCGTATTTTTTTGTTTTTACTGAATTTTTTTTAATATTTTAGGCAATTTTTTTAATTTTTAGACACATTTAACATAAATACACACGAAAAGTATAATTTTTGTAAAAAAAATCTTTTAAAAATTCACCAAATACCAAAAATATAAATAAAAAATTACGAGAATTCAGTATATTTTTCATATTTTTATGTGTTTATTAAATTTTAAAATATTTTTCACAATTGTTTTTACTTTTTAGATACATCTATGTAAGGTGCATCTAAAAAAGTAAAAAAAATGCTTAAAATTTTAAAAATATTCACTAAAAACAAAAAAATACGAAAAATTAAAAACTCAGTTTTCAAAAAACTTAATTCAAAAAATTCAAACCAAACACACACATTGATTTTTTTTCAAAGTTTGAATAGGTGATTGTTAGGAAAACCCTCTAATTAACATAATTAAGCCTTGGTTTGGCAATCTGGTCTTGGGCTAATTTAGCCACACCCGTCCAAAATAGGCTAAATTAGCTACAAGAGACAAAAAACATTCATGTGGCTGGGGAACAACTCAGCGTCTGTGCAAATTATCAAACTACTCCCATTGCCAATCTGTTTGTCTGATGCCAACACCATTCAAACCACACACTCTTTCACCTAGGGCACGGTTAGACGCTGAAAGAAGGAAGCGAAAAACATAGACGCTCAACGGCGAAGAAGAGCAGCAAAACTGTCCACAGCCCAAGCCCATCGGAGTGGACATCGCCGGTGACATTGCATCCATCCCGTCCTCGCCACCACCGATTGTCAGGTACTTTAATTTTTTTTAATTTTGGGTAGATGTCGTCTCCTTCAAACCGATATGCTAGGTGATTGAGTAATCGTCCAATTTTTTGTTGTGTGGATGTTCTTTGTTTGTTTGGCATGTGGGAAAACCAATGTATGATGGATGGTCCATCAATTTTGATGGATCTAAACTTTGGGTTTTCTTTATAAAATTTATCTTTGCAAAGTGGCGTGGTCGGTTACATTTTTTTCCTCATCTCCTTGATTCTGGGCAGCGTTTGTATGTCGATTTTTGGTATGAGTCCTCAATTTATTTATTTATTTTTTGTCATTCTGTATATGTTCTGTGTATGGACTGAATTTTACATTTTTGCAAGATAAAACATTTATGTGTTAATGTTAAAGCATCTGGAAAAGTATCTAAAGAAGGTTGGGTTACAAATGCTGAAATACCTCTTTTTTTTACAATTTTTTCCTCATCTCTTTGATTCTGGGCAACATTTGTATGTCGATTTTTGGATATGAGTCCTCAATTATTTTTTTTTGCCATTCTGTGTATATGTCCTATGTATGGACTGAATTTTAGAGTTTTACAAGATAAAACATTTACCTGTTTATGTTGGAAAAAATGTTTTTTGGTGACTTTAATTTAATATTAAAGTGGGTCCCATTGTGTTGGGTCCAAGTGAGCCAAAAACCATTGGGTTTTGAATAAGAAATTGCCAAGAAATTGCCTCATGATGTTAGATTCATGAATAGGATTTTAAAGAGTATTTAAATCCTTTTTCTTTGCTAAAGGGTGTGAATCCTTTGGGCATCCAAACTTTCATATTTTTGGAAAGGGGCTATGGATGCTTGGTGTTTTAATGACCAGCCTTAAAGGCTGGAGGCTCTTCTTCTCTCCCTTTACATGTATAAATTGAGACCCTCCTATCAAGTTTCAATATAGAAATTTTTTGCTTCCATTTTACAAGTCAGTTTGCCAGAAAGTGCTGCCACTGTTTTTGTTCGCTAAGCTAGACAGAAAGTGCTTCTGCCGTAGCTGGTTTTGACCGTCGTATCTTGGGAGACAGACGCCGGGATTCCTCAAGCACTCGACCCGTGAGGCGGCGAAATCTGTTTTAAGGAAACTGCTTCCGTGCAGGCTTCGGTTTCGTCTCTTTACCCTTTTATTGTTTTGTGTATTTCTGTTGAAATTTAATTGTAATTATCAGCATATGTTCTTGGTATATCATTTGATTTCCTCATAAATCTATTTATTTAATTTCACAATTTAAACAACAGTTTATAGACTGGAAAGCATTTGGAAAATTATCTGAATTTTGATGGGTTAGAAATGCTGAAGTACCTCTTTGTTTTTGTTTTTGTTTTTTTATTTTTTGTTTTGATGGTTGTTGTTGAAGTTGTCATTTTTTTTTTTGAGTTTTTCAATTTATCTTACATCTGCAACTGTTAGATTTGCTACTTTTATAACTGTTTACACTTGATCTTGTATTTGGAAGTGATTCAGTAGATACTCATGGTTGTATTGTACAGCCCAAAGGTGCCCAACTTCCACTTTACCTTGTTGATCCACAATTCCATTGTTGGTAACACATACACACACACACAAAGCTAGCATGAAGTTGGAATTAAAGAGGCAGAATTGGAAGGAAGAAACTGTACAAGAAGCAATTGGGGAGTGGTGTAGGGCATTTGCTAGATGATGAGAGCTTCTAATTAGGATAATTGGGAATCGATTGGTGGCCATTTTTTTTCTTTTGTAAAATTCCATTTTTTACTAACAAATTGGGACATTTCTTATTTTATACATAAACAATTCCTGAACTCTAAATGATGTGGTACCTACATGTTAACGTATTTGTTGTATTTTAGTCTTTTACACGGTCAGAAAACAAACCATGGCTTCTTTCACCTCTACTGCAACTTCCACTACATGGCCACGTCGGATGTGTGCCTGTGGCTATGGCCAATGTGTTGTCAAGATATCTAGATCGACCAAAAATCCAAGGCGTCCGTACTTTGCTTGTCCCCACCTTGTGGTGAGTGCCCAATTTAATAACGGTCATAATTGAATTTAATTCCGAACTAATTGACTAATAACTTCTTCATTTTCACTCGTCAGTCCTATGTCAATTGGGTTGGTTGGTGCGAAGAACGAAGGAGACAGAGCACAGACTATGCCTCATCTACAAACGATATTGTTATGCAATTGCGGGATGATGTCATACGCATTCAACACTTGTTGCGTCTCTTTAAAATCATTGTCTCTGTGCTATGCATTGTCATTGCCGTTTTGTTGTTGCGTATGTAAGCAAACATAGCGTTTTGAATCCATGACTGTTGTTAGGATGTTAACTGTTGTTAGGATATTGACTGTAATCACTTTAATTTTGCCTTTTGTTCCATGAATAGTTTGGGGGAGACGCTAATGACTACTTTAGTGCAACGAAATTATGCAACAACTATTTATATTCCTATATGCACTCATGCTGCATCAATGTTATGTGTTGCTATTCTTATTTTAATTACTGTGCAATGGTTACTTATTGTTAACGTAGCAACCAATTGTTTTTAATTACTGTGGAATGGTTATATATGTATATGTTCCTATGCAATTTTGTGATGGTGATAATTTTAGCTCGTAAATTACTTGGCATGTATGCATGGTTAGTCCAAATGGCTTCCATACATACTTCTCCTCATACCCCATCGAAAAACAAAGGCATTGCAACGGAAAAATCTAGCAGTGTTGATGAAACACACAAGCAGTTCAACCACAAGGCATCTTAGGATAGTGAATCGGCTCGAATTTTCTTACAGCTGATTGCTGATGAGATTACAAAAGGAAATTGCCCATTCCTAAACCTAAGCCAAGCTGGGTACAAGTCGTTGGCAAGGAAATTTGAAAAAAAAAATTGGGAAAAAACATGGGCTGAAACAGTTGAAGAATAAATATATGAGTCTCAAAAAAGAATGGAATGTGTCGCGACCCAAACCCACCCCTATAGGTTTGGCGTCGTAACCGACCAGTAATTTGAGATTACCAAAGGCTTTCCTGTACAATCATAAATAATCGGGGCTAGCGGAAGCAATATACAAAAAACACAAATAGTCCAATGAGTTGTGTATTTATATGAACAAATATTTACATGTAAAAATATTAATTTACCCACATTTAGTACATAACTTATAACTTAACATCTTATACATAACATATGCACATAACAAAAGTTTACTTCACGATCAAAAGCTTGACAACGGCCTTCCAAGCCTAGCCCCAACTCAGAGGCACACAAAACAACTCGATAGGCTTTAAAACAGTGGCTCAGCTAAAGACCCTTTCTAGGCTTGCCCTCCAGAACGCTCACCTATACATATATAAAAACAGTGAGCTAAAGCCCAGTGAATAACATTAAAGTAAAGGGGTTAGTGAACGAATTCCAAATATATCATATCCGTAAAACAAATCATGACACAATCATTCATATCAGTCTCACATCAGAACATAACATAATGGTACATCTCACAGAACATATCACATATCGTCTTCTGAATAGAGTAATCAATTTCGGATACCAATTAAACACATATCACCACAATGAAGTGGCTAACGAGATCTCGTAATCACATATATGTCATGGACCCACACTAACATGCCGTCCCCCATGACTTGGGACTATCTATGGATGCCATAATAGATTTCAAACATAGGACATTCGTTCACGTAAACAAATATCATTTTAGAAATCATAACTTATCAAATCACATTTAGAATATAATTCATATGAACATATCTTTACAATAACGTTACTCACAGTGGGCTCCCGAAAAACACGTGCTAATCGTTCGGTGTCCGACCTAAACAAATAAGTCAAGCACAACACGATTACAATTACACTCTCACAATCTATTTAATTCGGTTACTTGTTTGTTTTTCAGTTTCTCTCATTTGATTCTAATTTTCATTCAATTATTTCTATTTATTTTTCTTCCATTCCTTTTAAATATGGATGACTAGTATTAGGAATAAATTAGATTATTAACCTCCAATTAAAATATGTTTAGCTATGTATTAACCAAACTAATTAAATACAAATAATCTAATCATATACCAACCCTTATTAAGTTCACTAATTACACAATCAAACTTAAATTAGGCCCATACACATTAGATTACAATTATTCAGTCATGTTTAAATTACTGAATCAGAAACTCATAAATATGTACATTTTGAAATTTCAACTCCAAATCAAAGCCCAAAACTTTTAAAACATGTTGATTAAGACCTTGTTGAAATTCAATATTTAACTTGAAATAAAGATCAAACCTTCAATGTAAACTCAATTTCCACTTAAAATATCAAAATCTAGAATTTAAGTGTAAAATCATAAAACATGCAAGTTTGAGTCCCAAATTCATCTTCCATGGAACATTCTTTTGAATTCCTTTAAGCCATGCAAGGAAACATAAAAGCATGGACATGAATTTTCAACATGAAACACAATTAAAACTTTAAAACAAAGCTCAAGTGTTCAATTGAAAGATCAGAATTTTAATTAATTTGGAAAATTACAAAACATGCCTATTTTGAGCTCTAAATTAAAAATTCATGGAGTTTCCTCCTCCAATTTGAAGAACTATGCAAGAAATCAAATGTATGAACAAGAGTTTCATGAAATCAAGTCATGCATGTCAAAACCTTGAGCTAAATTCTTCAAATCTAACCATGCATGTCATGTTTTTGCACTAATTGTTATAATTTCTTCTCTTTTATGTTCATATGAATTCTTCACATTAAATTACACTACTAATCTCTTATTTATTCATGGTCTTTACTTAAAACGAGCCAATGCTTAAAGGATTAAGAGGGAAGCATTTCAATTTCATAAAATTGATGGAAATTCTTACCTTAAGTTTGTAAAGTTATGGAGATTTCAAGTTCTCCTTCTCCTTATCTTCTTCCTAACTTGTTTCTCTTGTTGAACTCCCTCACCAAGTGTTCTATCCCTTCTCTCTCTACGTGTAAGACTATCTAGGTGTAAGAGAAGTCCACTACACTCTCATACTCTAATTCAATTGATGACTATGAAAAACACTAGGCTCAACTTAATTAGGCTAATAAATTAAGTGAAACCACCTAAGGCTAAGAAATTAATTAAAATCAATTTGACTCAAATTAAATTAATCTCATCATCTTAAAATCTTAATTACACTAAATTAAATTATACTTATGTGTATTAAGCCCTAATTCCTATTCAATTATTTAATTCCAACCTATTAAAATTAGCGAATCAGACGGAATCAATTTTTAATTAAACCTCCCGAATAACCCTAAAAATTCCAATTAACATATCCATGTACTCAATTTCGATTTCTGAACCCAATAAGGTCGTCAATTTCAATTCCAAAGTTGTATTCTCAACAAATAATTTCCCAATTTGGACAGATATACACAAATTAAATCATATAATTGCAATTAACACATGGATAATTCAGATAATTATAATATGCATTTTTGGGGTGTTACAGAATGCTTGGAGAAAGTTGATGGATTCTAGCAAAGAAATCTTAGGGATTGGCTTTGACATCGAAACTGGTTTGTTTCAGGCGTCGGATGAATGGTGGGATAAAATGGAATCGATAAGTAAAATTTTATTTCCGCATGTTTGTTTCGTTTCATATTTTCCTGTAGCAATTAATTTTTTCATTTTGGTTGTTAGTAAAAATTCCACTTGTTGCATGTACTAATTTTTTATTTTATTTTTATAATGTCTAAATTTTTAGACAAACAAGGTGCATGCAAAGTTTAGGAAAAAAACTTTGGAACACCGCGAGTTGATGGAACGTTCTTCATAGGGGCATTTGCTACGGGTAAGAACCATTTGACCCTGAGAGAGAAAGTAACTGAACCTATCGCTGTTTCATCCGATTCTGTTACAGTATAGGAATGCGGCCATTCGTCGATTCGATACCCTCACGTGCAGACGACGTGGATTTAGATTCTTCAACGGAACCAATTGATACTGTGGTGAAAAGGAAACGAACTCCGTCAATAAGTTGTGCAAAGTCGAAGAAGACAACAAGTGGTGCGTCAATTATAGCAGAAAACATGAATAATTTGACAAACATGGTTCGGACCCAAAATCAGCAAGTCACTGTCAAGCACCTCATAGGTAACGAATCACTCTACACAATTTCGGAGTGCATACAACGGCTCAGGAACATTTCTTTCTTTCTCATTATGTTGCTATTTCGTTTTGCGTCGACACTGATGGATAACGCAGATTACCGGGAGGTGATGATGTGCTAACCTGATGACGACCACATTATAGGCTGGTTGACACAGAAACAGGTGTAATGTAGTGCTACGGCGTCGTTTACGAACCTGTTTGGTGCTCGCCGGGTTTGATAGCGGTGTGATGCTGAATATGGCCTTCCATTCTCTTGGTTTCAAAAAATTTTAATTACTGTGGACGTTGGACTTGTAATAAACAGGATGGTTGTGTGTGCTATTTTAATTTTTTTTCTTTGCTTTGCTCCAAAAATTATGATATTTGTGTGTGTGTTTTAGGATGGAATACATGTATGTGTCTGGTTTTTATTTTGGAAATTAGATTCGCAATGGCGGGTTGCCGTGTCGTGCTTTTTTATTTATTTATTTATTTTTTTTGTTAGCTTTCTGTACCGTTTGTTTGGTTGTGTTAGTAATTCAATCAAATATTTCTTGGTTTGTATATTACCAAGTACTAGCAGGTTCAGTGTATTTTTATTATGACTTAATAGATTATTATATGCAATTGTACCTGTCTGTTAGGCATGTTCGACATGGTCACGCAAAATAAAAATTTTAAAGGTCGAACAATGTATTTCAGAACTGTTATTACATTAGCCCAGTCCATCACATGTAAACTGATTTCAACCGTTCATAATGTTGTAGGTGTCGCTGAAATCGACGTGATGAACATCGAGGATGGAAGCAACAGATGTAATGGAAATGCTTAACCAAATGGCCATATAGCTTCAACAACAAAATAACTGGACATTCCTCCAAGCATGGCAGTATATCCAAGAGTGGTACGAAAAACACGTATAAGATGCCATGTCGCACTTTTATTTTGATCAGATATGCATAGATAACCAAACTATATGCGGGCCATGTCAGTCGATTTGAGGAAAATTTATCCATGCCAAAGGAAGTGCTTGCGTCCTTGTGTCATACGTTAGTAAATGATTTCGGGTTACAAGTACCGCAACGTGAACATGGCTTAGCTATTCAAGAAAGCGTTGCAATGTTTATCCATGTGTTGAGAGGGTTTCATAATCGCGATATCCAAGAAGGTTCCAACATTCTGGGGGGACTATGTCTTGGCACATGCATAATGTTTAGCAGTGATGAAGAAGTTCACTGTTGCACATTGTAGGCCAACATATAGTTAGCGTCATATACATCCATACGTGCGATCTAAACGGAAATACCTACCTTTCAAGGTGTTATTTTCAAACCTCACTCAGTTAAGTTTATTTCAATGTTTGGAAAGAATTTTGACGTGACGTATGAAAAACATCGTGCTTTTGGTGTCATCAACATTCGAACAAAAACTATTTCCTGTACCTCTAGAACTAGTAAGATAACTAGGTTGCTGGCAGGACTGTATTGGAGCCATTGATGGAGCACATGTTACTGCGTGGGTTACAGGGCCAGATGCTCCAACATATTTTGGTAAGAAATACTGTCACACTCAAAATATCATGGTGGCGTGCGATTTTGACATGTGTTTCAACTTCGTATCTTTTGGATAGGAAAGAAACATGCATGATAGTTGCATCTTCAATGAGATAATAACAAATGACAATGTCCCTTTTTCCGCATCCTGAAGAAGGTATCATATTGCATTTCCAAATTTGCAGTACATAATATTTGAGGGGAAAAAATACTAAATTTGGTTTGTAATTTGAATTTCTGGTATTTTTGTAGGCAAATATTATCTTGTCGATGGTGGCTATCCGAACTGCATAGGTTACCTAGCATTATTCAAAGGCAACCATTACCGCCAATAACAATTCGCATTATTGAAAGGCATAGGATGACAAACACCCCCAAGGAATTATTTAACAAAGTTTACGCGTCGTTACGGAGTGTGGTGGAACGCACTTTCGATGCATGGAAAAATCGATGGGGGTTTATTCAAAATATGCCTCGATATGATTTTGCAAATGTGCAAGTTTAGTTAGTTGGTGAGTCAATGGCGTTACATAACTATATACATAGAAATACAAGCAATCCAACAACTGTTAACCCTATCTTCAATGAGGAAAAGGCTATGGAAATAGTAAATGCCATACCGAAAGTTGCACACGATGAGGATGGTTTAATGGTTGGGGATGAGGACCTGCATATGGCATTGGTGCAATTTCGCATACGAGACAAGTTATTATACATGCGTAATAACGGAATGTTAGGAAACATATAATAGTCAACCTATTATTCGTATGCTTGTAACACTGTTTAGCCACGGTCGGGATGTATGTGATTATATTATCTTGTATAATATGTATTTGTTTACACGAAAAAATGAAATTTCAATGGTTTACGTGCCTGATTTTGTAAAATTATTGGGTTAGAGAAAGAGAAATTTTGTTATGCACTTGTAATAATTAAACATGGTAGCATGTTGGCAAACCGTGGTATTATGATTTAATGACTGTGACAGAAAAATTAAAAATTTAAAAAAAATTAAAATGGGCACGTAGTATGTGGTAGTCAACTCAATTTTGGGCAAAAGGTAGGAGTATGATTTATCCAATTTTTGTTTAACAAATTGGGTAAAAGGAGAGAAAAAGTACTTTTGCAAAAAAAAAAAAAAAACCAAAAAATATGAACTAAATTTTTAAAAAAAAAATTGTTCCAACAAACGGTTACAATTGTCGACATAAATTTTTTGACAAGTTTGCCTTATTTTAAAAAAAAAATGTTGAAATTCTTATTTTTCCTGAAATTATAAAAAATCAAAATAATCGGTTGATGTGTCAGCCGCGCAACCCACACGTCCAGGTAAAATCAACAAGAAAGGGGAACACTTTCACCCCAAGGGCATTTGGGTAATTTCACATATGGACACCTTACCAAAAAGTCAAAAAGTCTATCCTAAACGAAACTTTTTAACCCTGAGACTGTAATATCCAAAAAATTAAAAAGTCAATCCACATCCAAAACGAACTCTAAATGGGCTTGGATGTGATGGGTGAGAAAAACCATGCAGAGCGAGGTACTGATACGAGATCTAGGTGAATTGTCATTCTTTTTCTTTTTTTTTTTTTTCTTTTTTATGAAGAATTTGATTCATCTTTGATCTAATGAATAATTTGTCTCTCTAAAAGCAAGATTTGACAACTTTTTTTTAGTAACTTTATTTTTTAAAATTAATTTTTAAAATTAACGTGTTTAATAATTGTTAAAAGGGTAAATTGCACTGACCTCTCCTGAGGTTTACCTTAATTACAGGTACCTCCCTTGCAGTTTCAAAAATAACACTGACCTCCTTCTTTTGAAAATAATATACAAAGACCCCATTTCCCGTTAAAAGAACCTTAACAACGTTAACTTAACAGTGAAATTGACCATAATACCCTTCAACCACATTATGAAAAAACATAATTAACCTTTAAGGTAAAAAAAACCCCCCATCTCTCTCTCTCTCTCTCTTCTCTCCCATATCTACTTTCTCTCTCTACCTCTACTGCTCTTTCTCTCTCTCTTCAAACCCCACACCTCTGCCGTCTCTATTGGGGAAGAAAGCACAGTGTGAAACGACTGTGCTATTTTGTTGTCTTCTCTAGTGGGTCATGTGAGTTGACTCAATGGAGAAGTGCGAGTCAGAGATCAGGGTGTAATTGTAGCGATTCCGGTTTTGACTCGTCTCTTGTGGTGTTCCGGGCTCAGGTTGGTATGGTTTTGAACGGTGTTACGTATCTTAGTTTCCCTTGTATTCCCCTTATTTTTGGTTATCGAGTTGTAGTGGTGTGTTTGGAACAGGTGTCTCCAAACCTTTAGATGCGAATCCAACTCGAATTGTGCCTTGCAGAGTTGTATCGGAAGTTAATTCTTTCATGTTTTGCCACTTCACTGAGTATGTCGGGGATCGAGCAGCCCGGTTAGCTCGCGGGGGTCCAGGAGGCAGCGCCTCTTGGAGGGTCCGAGGGCAGCGCCCTAGTGGGGTTGAGGGGCAGCGCCTTCGAAGCAAAAATGTAAAATGCATTCAAAATTGCTTGAGCCACATGTGCCGAAAACAGGGAAGGGCTTGTTTGGCTACTACAATAAATGCAGGTGCGGGAGTGCAAGTGCGGGAGAAGCGCCGCACGTACGGTGGTAGGTGAGTCTGAAATTTTGGTCTTTTCTTCTCTTTAGGCTGAGTGTATCTCACTCTTGTTAGGTCTCTCTCTCTCTAAAAACCCTTTCCTCTCCCTTCTCTCTACATTTTCTTACGCCAAATTGGATCAAAACCTTGATTTCTCAAGATCCATTAGAGTTCTGCCATAGTTCCTTCATCAAAGTTGGTTAACTTCTCGAAGGCTTTGTTGTGTGCGGTAAAGATCGAGTTTCGACACCGTTGATTTTGGGGGTTTCATCTCATTTATTCTTCAAAACTTGAGATAGAGATTTTCTTAGAGTTATATATACATATATTATATATTTTTGCAAGATCTAGATGATTTTTGACATCATCTTTTGATAGCTTTGAAAATTGATTGTTCATTCAAAAATATGAGAGATTTTTGCAAATGGATTTGTCTCTTGTTCTTTTAAAATGATCTTATGGGTTTTAATCTTCGTTGATTAAAGAAAAGATGATTTTGGAGAGCTTTCTTTCAAAGGATTTGGGTTGTATAGTTTTAGTGAGAAAACCTAGAATTTGGAGATTTTTTAAAAGAGACTGAAAAATCCATAGGATGATATTGTTATATTTATTTTGTATGCCAAAATAAATGAATGTTTGGAAATTTTTTTGTTTTTATCTATATAAATGATGAGTTTCATGGAATATGGAAATTGTTGTTCAGAATATTACTATAGTCTAGAAATGACTAATTGTTGATGATACTTGAGAAGAGGGAATTGTACTATTCCTTGGATAATGAATTGGGATAAAAGTATTTATATTTATCTTGTGAAATTGCATTGAAATGAGAAATGGGAATTTTGATCACAATGGTACTATTATGTGGAAGAATTGGAAATGGAATAATTGTTACATTGTATTGATTGTTGTTGCATTGACATATCAATTCATTTGATTACATTAAACTTTGAAAGTCAATTTGAAAATTTGCATTGAGAAAGGAATGTTGAGAAAACAAGTTTTCATGAATGGTTTTGGGGTAAATACGTTGGTAAGTCTTGATAGTTGGTGTAGATGAAATTGAATAAGTTGGCCTGAAGGTCCGAGGTGAAAGACCGAAAATCCGCGTGGATAGGTGTCGAGCCTTCCGGTTAATACCGGTAAAAATAACAATTTGGTAGTACTAGTATAGTCTACTTGCAGACACTGACCTAGGGATTACCAGAGTTGTATTTACCGTCATTGAAATAAATTGTTAAGTTTTGAACTATTGAAATTGCATAATATCATTGAGTACGATGGTTTTCAAAAGATGAAGATGTGAATTACTTTCAAAAAATGGCATAGCATGGCATGTACATTTCATCTCTTGAGACTTGTATAAAATGTATATACTTTGTTAAGGATTTTCCTACTGGGCTTTATGCTTACCCTACGGGATTTTTGTGCAGGAAAGGATGTGGTGATTCCGCCTAACTAAAGGCGAGAAGATGTATGTGTTGAAAGTACAAAACTCTCATTCTATTGTGACTCTGTCTATAAGCCAAGGGCTGTATTTGTGTGGATTTGAATAACCATTTTGTGTAACCAGGCTTAAGCCTTGGAAACTTGTAAACCCTTGAGGGTATTTATTATTTTGTTTTTGATTTAGTGTTCTATATGTTTAGATTCATGTAATGCAAGTATTGGGAAGTTATTCCAGTTTTCCTCTAAGGAGCCGTGATTGTTGTATTATTATTATGTTAGAAATTTGGGGCATCACAGTAATCGTAGCTGTAAAAGGAGGATAAGTAAAGGAGGAGAGAGAAGACGATGGTGGTGATAGCAATGCCGACGATGACGAAAATGAGTGACTGCTCTCAAAGCATGTAGCGAATCGAATGAATCACAAAGAGTATGTATCGGACATGGGTTGTATGTATCGAACGTGGGTTGGGTCTCGTGACCCCTGGAATCAACTGGGTCTTGTGACCCCTGTAATAAACTTTGACCCCATTTCTCTCTCTAAATATGTATATGTATGTATGTATATATATATATATATATATATGGGGGTTTAATCGACGATTAGGGTTTACAAATGAAGTTAGAAGCAACGGCGGTGGCGATTTGATGAATCTGTGACCTGTAACCCACTTGAGATATCACAAACCCTAACCTCAAACAGAGAAGATGAAAAGAGAGAAAGTGGTGTTACTAGTTCACATAGTAGATCTTACATTTTTTTTTTTTTGATAAATAAAATGAAAGGTTAGGAACATTCATTCATACACATAGAGAATGGGGAGAGAGAGTAAATGTTATGTTGTATTGTGGATCTATTGTTTGATTTTCATGCCTTCAATCCCTAGAAATTTGATTTGATGAGCGAGATTGGCACCGGTGCTGTCGACAGCGAAGAAGCAGCGAGAGAGGTCTACGTTTTCCAGTAGAGAGAGAGTGAGAGAAAGAGAGAAGATAACATAGAGATGGAAGAGAGATAGTGAGAGGGAGAGAGGTAGATCATAGAGAGAGAGAGAGTGAGAGGGAAGAGAGATGGAATTTGAAGAATGTGTTTATGTATGATATAAACATACATTTGAAGAATTTGAAGAGAGATGGAATTTGATATGTATGTGTTTATATATATATATATATATATGGGTAAATTACACTTACCTCCCCTGAAGGATAGTGTTAGAATTTGAAGAATAATTATGGATGACATCAGCATAATTTATTTGAATTTGGACGGATAGGTAATAGAATGGAGGTCTTTGTATATTATTTTCAAAAGTAAGGGAGGTCAGTGTTATTTTTGAAACTATAGGGGAGATACCTGTAATTAAGGTAAACCTTAGGGGAGGTCAATGTAATTTACCCTTGTTAAAAACATTATTTTTTTATTATGAAGAATGTTTTGTGTCTCTTTAAACTTTTATTTTTCTTTTGTTTTTGTGAGAAGTTACATACTATTTTACAACAATTATCTTCCAAGGTTTATGATGTTTTATGGCCTCTTTGTCTATTTATTTTTTTTAATAATTTTTAAATTTTTGTATGAGGTGGAAAAAATTTCGTTTATGATGTTTTTAAATTGAATAGATAATTATAAAAAAATATATATAGTGATTGATTGAATTGAATTTTTAATTTTTTGACCGTCTTTTAGAGGGGTGTTTCGGCAAGTTTTATTATTATTTTTTTTATTATTTTTGGTTAAAATAGTCAATAAACATAAAATAGATTAAAATACAAAATGTCACATTTGAATTATAATTGTTTCACTTTTTCTCTCACAACAATCAAATTAATTATCAAAAAAAGTCAATTAACTCTCTAAACATAACTTTTTAATAAAGTTAAAATAGTTAAAAATCAAAAAATAATTAAAATATTCAACTTCTCAAACGAGCTTTATATATATATTTTTGATGTTTTTAAATTAAAAAAATAAAATCCAAACGACTCTAATGGAGTATTCAAAGGCTTTGTTTGGCATAAAAAGTCCGGGTTAAAATAGTTATAAAAAGATTAAAAAAAGTTAAAAAATTAATAAGACAAAATATCACATTTAAACCATGATCATTTTATTTTTATTTTTATGAAAGTCAAAAAAATCAAAAAAATATATCCCAAATGAACAGACAAATAATCAAAAAAAAAAAAAAATTAAAGCCAAAATATCAAATTACATCCTAAAGAAAGGCAAAGTGCAACAAATTCATACGTAATCTATATAACAAAACAGCTCTGTTTTTTACTCCTGATGGACTTTTGTCCCTTTGTCAAAACATGAACCATTAGATTGAATTCAATCCAAGGGCTCACAACGTCTCACTCTCTATTTTGAAAACACACCCTCTCTCTCTCTCTAACACACACACACACACACACACACACACACATTCCTCTCAAATTTTGAACACACATCCTCTCTCTCTCTCTCTCTCTCTCTCTCTCTCTCTCTCTACCTCCGTCGGAGCCCATTCTCGTGGTTCCCAGTCAAAGTCCAATCCTTGCTAGCGACCGAACCCCAAACCCCCTATTACTCGCTTTATCCTTCTCTCTTCCTCCATCCCTCTTTCTACCAGGGAACCAAAATTGGCTTGAAAGCATATAAAGCTATATTGGAATCTTTTGCCCGTGTATGGATTTCATGAAGGTAAATGTCCAAAAGATTCACAATTGCCTGTTTCGGATAATTATAAAGCTTTTTTAATATTTTTATTTTTTTAAAACCTATTTTGCTTTGGTTTATCAGTTTTCTCAGGCTAACTTCTCTTTTGCTTATTTGGTTGTATTAATTTCCTTAATGTTTACAAATGGAGTGCTTATTTGGGGATAATGTCTATGATGCTTTATTTTGCTTCACTTCACATTGTGTTCATATGATGCTTTTTAGTTGGTTTATTAAACATCAGCAGTTTTGGGAATGAAAATTCTCCCCATTATATTTTGGGAATGTAAACATCAGTTAATACACTTTATATTTGAGCAAACAATGGGGAAAATGGAAACCTAGGCTTTGATTTTTCTTATATGTTTCTATCTTTTGTTTCAATAATGTTTCAATAATCTTTACTCTAATTTTTGGATATCTTTTGTTTCAATAATCTTTAATTTCAATAATCAACTGGTTTGTCGAATTTTAACCCAATTTTATTTCTGTCTTCATGTCTTCATGGGTTTGCGCTGTTCAAAAAAACACAGACAAAGCATCGATCAAACAAATTGGGGCAACGCTTACACTGAAGATCTCCTCCAATCAAGTCCGTTTCTCTCTCTAATGCTCAATACGCTTATTGGGTTTTCACTTCTGATCAAATTCTCATAAGGGTTTTCAATTACTTCTCAGAATCACACTTTTAATTTTGTTCATCTTATTCTAATTCTGTTCATCTTAGTTTGTTCATCTTTCTCTCAATTTTGTTCTACTTTTTGTTCATCTTAGTTTGTTGTTTTATTTTATTTGTTCATCTTAATTAAGAAATCAAATATTTTGGTGACAGTTTTTTGCCAATATTTGGGTCAGACAGTTTTGGCCAATATTTTGTGTTTGTGTTTCTATCTTTTTTTGTGTTTCTAAAGGGCTTCTATTTTATGTTTGTGTTTGTGTTTCTAAATAAAGACAGGGGCATACCCCAAGGCAACCACAAACAAATCCATCATGAAACCATATGTAAGCAAAGTTTGTTTGCAGCTCATGAAAATACAACCTGTTAAGGGGCCAAAGAGTTGTAGCAACAGAAACATATATTCCCTTGCACAGCTTACAAGGATAGGCTCAAAAAAAACTTAGTACGAGCTTAACAATTTCAGAAAATACCCTGTCTATCCAAAAATAAAATTCCCAGCAGCCATTCTTTGTATCAACTGTCTTCCAACATATATACCTTGTCCATGACATAGAATAAAGTGAAATTAAAAATCAAACTGGTAGTTAAATAAAGAGTGGGAAAAACAAACTGAATTTGGCTTTAGAAACAAACTCATTCAGAAACCCATTTTAATACACATTTAAATCTAATCATTTTTAGAAAATATTTACATGAAAATCACGACCTTTCCTCACCTTCCACCTGTAACAACCCTTACCATGCTTACCGATTTATTTCTGATTACCGCTAAACTGAGACTGATTATGATAAGTAATTGAATCAACTGAACTTAACAGACTGACTGAAATCTGGAATGAATTGACTAGTATATCTGTTTAATTGTATGTCTATCTGTTGCCTGTTTGATTATCTGTTTGTGTATTTATATTTAAACTACAAATTGAAGGCCTTATCGGCGGCCGAATTGAAATTGATTATGCTTTATGATCATTAGGTTTTATGTGATTTTATGATGTATTTAATTAAAAATGTGTTTTGGTATGATTAAATTGGATCAATATTGATGAATTATATAAGTTGGCTTTAATTACAACTTTGCCATTGAGTGGCCCACTACATGAACCATCTTTGAGCCTTATCACACATTCAACAAACCTTTCATCAGCTCATTTCCCTTGCCTTAGCCGACCAAGAGAGAGAGAGGGAGAGAAATTGAGTTCCTTTTGTGTTTTGCTTGGAGAATTAAAGAAATCGAAGGTTGATTGCATAATTAAGCTCTTACACCTTAAACTCAAGACTTAGGTAAGGAAATTCAACCTCTCATTGTTGTATTTAAGATTGTTCTTGCATGGTTCATGGTCCATTTGAGGATAGAGCCTAAGATTGGTGCTAAATTGTTGAATGGAAGCTTAATTGTTGCATGCATGTTGCCATTCTTGAATTTTGAAGTTAATGTTCATGAAATCTCACATGCATGTCCATGTTTATGCTAAAATCCATGATTTCATCTTGATTTTGTATGAATTGGCTCATTTGAGCTAGTATTGAAGCTTTGAATTGGTATTAAACTCATGCATGTCATGTTTGAGTTATATTCATGAAAATTTGGTTTGAAATTGGATTTAATTGAAACACCCTTGGGCTTTGATTTATCAAATTGATCTTTGAAACATATAATATTATGGGTTTTGAAGTGTTTTCCAGAAAATTAGCCCAAGAGGATCGAATTTGATGCATTAAAACTTGGTTTTGAGCTTGAGGTTCAAATCTGGAATTTCCAGATTTTGGACCCACGCTCGAGCGAGGAACTCTACGCTCGAGCGTACACTCTGTGATCATGCCTTCCGCTCGAGCGAGTATAGTGACGCTCGAGCGTGAAATGCGTGCATCCAGTACTTTGCATGAGCTTACAGTCCGCTCGAGCGAGAGAATTCACGCTCGAGCGAGGACTTGTGTCTCACGCTCGAGCTAGGGTCGAGCGCCCGTCGAGCGTGGATTTTGAGCATCCAGTATTTTCACTGTAGCTTACAGTCCGCTCGAGCGACGGAATTCACGCTCGAGCGGAGATCCTTTGTCTGCATGTCCGCTCGAGCGTAGAAAGCCACGCTCGAGCGAGACCCCTGTTTTCTGAGAATTTTGAAAAGTGTTTCTAACTGCAACTTTGCACCATCTTTCCATCCTAGGCATTCCTAAGGCATGTTTAAGGCATCTTAATGAGGGTATTGATTTAGAACCACACTGAGGCAAATTAGAGATTAAGTTATTGTTTCCTAACTGCATAACTTAGTGTGTGTTCATCCTGTAAACTGTATAGGGTTGGCTTTCGGAGACGCGCTCTAGCTGCTTATAGCCCAGAACTCTGTGAGTAACAATTGTGTAAAGATATGTTCAATTGTGAATATTTCTGACTGTTTAACTGAACTGCTTTCTGAACTGATACTGTTAATCGAATGAATGTATGTCCTATATTCTGAACTGTATTGTGGCATTCTTAGCAACTACTGTCTACTGTTACTGTTACAGAGATCTCTGTCGGTTCCCTTATTGGAACCACTACTGTTTACTGATTGATGGCCATCATTGACTGTTCGGTCTTTCAAGACCTACTGTACTGTTCGGTCTTTTTAGACCTACTGTTTACTGTACTGCTATGCTAATGGATGTACCACATATGACTGAATGACTGATATACTGAATCAATGAACAGTTTTCATTACTGTAAGGACATTCATTCTAAACCCCTTTACGCATTATGTTATTCACTGGGCTCTTGCTCACTGTTTATATATATATATATAGGTGTTCAGGCACCAGACCGGAGCTAGGAGCGAGGGTTAGATTCCCCTTTTTGTCAAGCCAACTACTGTGCCTCACTGCGAGGTTCTGAGCCTGCCAAGCTATGGTTTAGGGGTGTTTTATTTTCCCCCGTCTGTCTCTGTATCTGTTTTGTATAACTGTATAGACATAGCACTGCACTGTACTGTTTAATAGGGATTTGGTCCCTGTTCTGAATGATTGTAAATATTGTGCATACTGTTCTGTATTGTGTATATATGTTATGTATGAAAAGTCTTTTTCATAGACTGTCACAACTCATTGGACATTGTTTATTTACTGTTTTGGCTTCCGCTATGCCCTTGTACTCTGTTTTACTGTATTTCTGTTAAGCAGGCCTGCGGTAATCTCGGATTATTGGCCGGTTACGGTGCTAAACCCATAGGGACGGGTTTGGGTCGTGAACACCACCCAACACCACCTTTGCCAGCTCACCTTGATGGATAGTATGTTGACTTATTAGAAAGTCAAAAATGCAGGCATGATATCTTGCTATTAGAGGAAGGATGTTAAACAAAGAAATATCACCTCTCTTTTTGTAACAACCCATATTTTTAATTATTCTGTAGAATTTATACTAATATTATTTAATCACAGTTGGAGAAAATATATAATTTATTATATATTATTATGTGTAATATTATTAAAATTTAGGGGTCAAATATAATAAATAAATAATAATAATAATAATAATAATAATAATAATAAATAATAATAATATATAATAATAATATAATTAGTGTGGTAGTAAAATAATTAATCAATTTTCTGTTGGTATATGATGGAGTGCAATTTAAAATTATTTATTAATAGCCATATTAAAAATTTGGGTCATAGTAAAATTATTTTAAAGTTAAATATTTTAGATAAGAATGAATTAATGATAAGCGAATGAGACTTAGACACGTGGTAACCGTGGCTTGGTGCCCACGGCTCCGTTCTATATATAAGGAGAGAATGTGCTCAGAAGATAAGCAAGAAAGGAAAGAAAAGAGAAAGAAAAGGAAAGAGAGAAAGAAAGAAAGGAAAAGGAAAGAGAGAGGGAGAGAAAGAAAGGAAGAAAAGAGAGGAAAAAAATAATGAAAGTTGAAAGGGTCTTTGGTGGTGGAAAGAAAGAGTAAGGTATTAAAGTTAAGGTGAATTATATTATACCTTGAGTTACCAAAACATATTTTACGTATATTTTAACTTACCATAACTTATTTTATACAAGTTATGTTTTATAAATTATATTAAGTTATATTAATATTTCAGTTACGTAGGTTATTTTCTGAACCCTATTTGCTTAAAAGGAAACCCATGGATATGTTTGTTTATATATATATTTTAAAGAATATTTAACTATAACCTTATAAACAATTATGTTTTGTAAGTACCACCACGGGAGTCCCACGCCTTGGGGAACTTAAATAACTATTGGCCCCTGTTTGACCATTTTGTGGTCTCCTGTTTGTCATGGATCCATTGACCCCTGTTCTGATTGTCACTCCAGTGACCCCTGTTCTGTTCCGTACCGTGGTTATAGTTATATACGTAATTTCTGTATTATATATCAAATGATTTCTGTATTATATATTCTGTACTTTAATATCAAACTCTATTTAGCCAATAATTATCCATGGTGAATTTTATGCCCTTATACTCTTAGTATAATATTTCTCACTCTGCCATGTGCTTATAGTTGTTTACCACTTTAAGGTGACATGTCAGGACCAGCGTGTGGGGTAGGCACAAAGCACTTTGTAGACGTAGTTCAGCTCTGACAATGTAATTAAATAGAAGCTCTGATGATTATTTTAGTACCTTCACTTAAATATTATTTCTGCTTGCGTTTAATTAATTTGTTTAAGAATTGGCCGAAGGTAACTTCTGTTACTGGCCATTACGATGCTTAACCCTTGGGTACGGGGAGCGGGTCGTGACACTTTTGGTGACACAGATGAGGCTCCAAATATTAATTCATTCCTAGCAAGCCGAAGAGTCCAAATAACAGAGTCCATGATAGTTGGCAACAATTAAAGAAATCAACACAAAATTTAACCTACAATCCACTTATTGTTGTCGCTTGGAAAATACCCTTGGCAACCTAAAAATTTTGAGCCAAGCGACAACCTAATATCTATTTGCCAAGCGACAACTTATTGGCTCAAAACGCCCTTGGCAACCTAAATATTAACTTACAATCCACTTTTGTTTATAGTTTGTGATTGATCATTATTATTCTGTGATTATTTCTTTGGTTGGTTGTGTAGGAAATTTATAAGTCTAATCATTATTATTATTTTTTTTACATTTTGTCCCAGTTAAATCTAAACCACATTTTATTTTTCTATTTCAACGAATAGGCCCTTAACAAAATTATAGAATTCATGAGTTAATTTTTTAAATTAATTGATTTTTAAATTCATACTGTTTGATTTTTTTAAATTCATAAGTTAATTTTTTAAATTCATACTTTGGGTTGAATTTGTGGTATTATACTATTTCAACAATCTTTAATTTCCAGCATGTTTCAATAATCTTTACTCTCTCTTTGATTACTACAATGGTTGTATTCAAACCCATTCTTCATCATTACTTCGGTGGTTCTTCATTGCTTCGGTGGTTGTCGTTGGTAGCATCAAGATTGTTCGCTTTCAGGTAACACCTCTTCCCAACCCCACCTAGAAATTTTCTTTGTTGTTTAGTCATTTATTGATTGATTTAATCAATAAATTGGACATTTTTTGGGGATTAATCAAGAAATCATACAGTAATAAAGGGCTGTTTTTGGCCAATATGGGTATAAAAAAAATTTCTATCCTATTTGGTAAGAAATCCAGGAAATAGTTTTATGTCCTGTTTGGTTGTTGAGAAAGTGGGGGATTTATCAACAAACTGATGAATCTAAACAAATGAATCACATCCATCAAGAAAGATGTATCCACGAAATTCCCATGATACTTGGAATCTAAACTGATGGATTGGCCTTTAATAAAATATATCTAGAGTTAGGTGTGAGCATACATAGCTGTTTGTTAATAAAATATATCTAGATTTTTTTATTTTGGGTGTCATTATGTATTGTTGGTAACTGGATTTGTTATTTAGTTACTGGTAGTGAGCTTGATTTGGTGAAATGTGTTGTTTGGAGGATTTGGATTTGTTGCAAGTTATTTGTGTTTTTGTCTACCACATTAGCTAATTAATTTTGCCAACAATTCACTAGAAATATCAGTAGTGTTGTAGGCATGGACATTTTTTTTATACATTTTAATGTGAATTGATGGTTTGATTCACTACATTTTTTATACAGTTTGGTTTGAATCCCTCATATTGGTTTCTATTGTTTGTTTCATGAATAATTACAAAAAATAGTGTTCTAGGTGTCATTAATTAGCTTTCAAAAGATGCTTCATTCAAATGTGTCATTAATTAGCTTTGTTACAGTTCTTCACTCAATTTTGAAGTGCCATTGAGACCTATGGTAAATATAAGATATCTTTGGGGATTGGCTTTATTTATTGTTCTTCCTCATCTTTGTCTTCCTTTAACTTTAGTTATATATTTCTTAGATTTTTTTTTTCCTTTTTTTTTCCCCTCTCTTCTTCCTTAGTGTAAATTATGTGTGAGTTTGCTTAGTTGGTGAACTTATAGAGTATTGAAAAGAAGTAAAGAAAAGTTTACGAATTTAAACTACATTCTATTAGCTGGAGAGCATTATATAAAATTGTATGAACATGGCAAAGTAGGTTTTTTGGATAGATAACACCATTCTTTTCCTTTACTTTGGCCAGAAGGCCAATGGAAACAGTAGCAAATAGACAATCATAATATGGCTGTTTGCCATCTTCTTGAAAGGATGATTAGATAGAGCATTGAGTAAATAATTTATTGCCCATTTCAAACCAAACTAAATGAATTTAGAAAATTTAAGAATCATCATTGTTGCATTTTTCTTTGTTATGAATATCTTTGTTAGGCTTAATTTTGATTTTTGTTTATCCATTATTGACCAAGAAGAGTGATTGAACAATTATTGAGTTGTAAGTTTGAATATGGATTTGTGAACATAATCAAAGTTGAGGACATCACTTTCTTGCCTTAATCAAAGTATCTGAGTGCATGATTGATCAACAATTTTTAAATAAAAAAATTCAACTCATGATAAAACCTTGTAGTATGATGAGCTTCCTTTTTTTTTCTTTTTTTTTTCCCTTTCATATGCTTAGACTAGAATAAAATTTTAATTAGTAACCTCATTCCTACTCTAGATTTACTTGGTTTTATTTAAGAAAATGTAATCTATATGTGTTAGGTTTTTATTCTTGACAATTCCGTTTGACAAAACTCCTTTCAGTTGTAATTTTATTTGTTATTTTATTTCAGTGAGGCTATGAGTTTTAGATGCGAATCCAACCCGAATTGTGCCTTACAGAGAAGTTTGTGATGTTTAATTCTATCATGTTTGCCACTTTGCTGACAATGTTGGGGATCGAGCTGCCCGGTCAGCTCGCTAGGGTCCAGGAGGTAGCGCTCAGGTGGGGTCGAGGGGCCGCTCGAGCGGCCATTTGTGCGCTCGAGCGAAGAATGTTTGGTTCCAAAAGTTTGACCTGTCTGCAAAAGTATTGGGAGTTGGGATTTTACACTTGAGCGAACTTTCCTGCGCTTGAGCAAGGTCTGCTCGAGCGGCCATTCCTGCGCTCAAACGGAGATCACGATTCAGTTTTTTTATAAATATGTGTTTCAGTCAAATTTTAGGATACGACTTCCAGATCTTCGTTGAGGGTTCTAGGGTTTTCTTTTGGGGCTATTTTGCTAGTTTTCTTTGATGTTTGATTGAGTATTAAACTCATGGTTTCAGAAGTTTACATCAAAGGATTGTTTGTTTATTCTACACAGAAGAGATTGTTCTTCTTCGGTGGATTCTGGGTAATTCGGGCTTGAAACTTTGGTGGATTTCAGAGTGGCTCATCATCGTGATTCAACATTGGCATTGTGGATTCAATGTTGGGTAAGACAGTTTCGAGGTGAAGACCGTAGTGGAAGAGGCATATAGGGGTCAGTTCAATTTGAGCGTGGATTCGCTAGATAATTGAGAGTGCACTTGTGTAATTCCTTTTATCTTTTTAGTGAATTGTTTTGTGGCTTTGACTCGTGGTTTTTTATCACAATTGGAGGCACTCCAATTTTGGTTTTTTCACGTTAAAATCGTTGTATTGATTTGTCTTGATTGTTTGATTGGAATTGATATTTACTGCTTAAAATTGATACATAATCACAAATCAATTTCTAGGGGATTTCTAGATTTTTCAATGTGGATTAGTTATAAAGTCCAGTACAATACTTCTTTTGTATGAATTTATTAAGGGTATTGAATCATGGTTTTAGGTAGAGATTTAAATTTTTTCTTCTTTTTCATTTTTATTTTCTTTTTCAAATCTATATTCAAGTTCATGATCCGAACACAGTTTAAAAGAATTAAATTGTTTGTGTTTAGTTGCAATTTTTCAATTACATTTTAATAGTTTTTGTTTCTTTTTTTTTTTGGTGAATAAGTCATAAATAAATGACAAAAGAAATACAAGATACAAGAGGCACACCCCAGGAACTAACCAACTATACAATGGTGGAGCCACCAAAAAACCCAAACAAAACAACACACATGTTCAAACACAACATAAGCATAGAAACAGATAGGGAGCAAGAACAAACCCAACACTAAGCACACTATTACCAACCCTGGTAAAACCTAAAGAAAACAAACCCCAAAACACACCCAAATATAAACAAGACCTATTTACAGAATAAACCATGTACATCCCACATAGAAGGCTCAAATTAGGTCTAGGAAATACATATAGTATCACAATAACTATTATAAACATAATAACAAAGTATCACATTGCAACTGTATCAACACCATCACAACCCATCCATAATAGCCAGCAGCAACCAGCAACACAGCAAGCAGCTAGCCCTTCTTTTAAAACAGTAACAAACATAGCAATAGCAGCATCTACAATCTTAGTAGACAACAATTTGGACAATATCCCCGAAATTGGATAGCTTGCTCTTGGGCATCATTCAGTCAAATGATCCTAAAAAGAGCCAAGTAATCAACAAATCAATAGGACAATTCAACAATAGCTAACTGCACAAAGCTCACATGATACTGACTACCATCACTCAATCCTCAGATAACACTCAATCTCAGCAGTGTCTGCCTTAATCACTCAACCCACAACTACCAGCACTCAACAAATAGTTGTTCAAACAATGTCTGCCTCAATCACTCAACCCACAACGACTAACTCCCCTAAATTAGACTAGCTGAAAACCTGCACCAAAAAAAGAGTCAACCAGATATAGGAGCTCACCAAACTGAACCCTCATTAGCACAAATAATCCCTCATCACAAACAATCCTAATATAGGAGCTCACCATCACTAAACTCACCATCCCTAAATACATGGGCCAGCTAAGAACCTACATTAACAAACTGTGAGAGATAAAGAATAATATTGCTCCATTCACTCAACCCACAACCTCACCCTCTCATACAATATTTATTGCTCCATAGCCTCACATCACTTAACCCACACATCCACAAATTGGCCAGCTCTCCACCTAGAACAACCTGCAAGCTGACACCAAAATCAGTAACCAGTAACCATACACATGTAACAAATACCACCAGCTAACCTTGACCTAATTTCAGGACAGAATTTGGGAGTGACCACTTCGACAAAAACCAGGTATTTGCCCCATTCATCTTTGAAACTAGAGACAAACAATATCATGTTACTCACTAGGCTTCTAATCTTAGATTGAACAACCAACTCATTTGACTTTGAATCTCTAAACACCCTGCAATTCCTCTCCAGCCAAATACAATATACAGAACAAGTAAGCACAAGTTTAGAAATAGTGGCAGCCAAAGACCTGCCCTTGATATTAATGGTGAACTAATTTACTAAACCTGTCCAATTTAACTGAGGAACATTCAGATTGCACATTTTGTGCATAAAACTCCAAACTTTGTAGAGAATGGACAATTGAAAAATAATGATCGTGATCCTCATTCCATTACACACAAATAGAAGTAGCAGAGTTCCTAGACCCAAAAGAACAACTATCAAGAGTACTAAGCCTATTATTGATGGCCACCCAAACACAGTACTAATCCTGGGAATGTGAAACTTAAACCAAAGAATCTTAGCCTAGGGAACTCTAGAACCATGAAACCTCCACTCATCCCAGTAGACTTAATAGAGAAATGCCCATAGCTGAAGGCAGCCACACAACTTTATCATCCCTAAAGGAAGGTTTCATATTCTCAGGTATAGCAGCCTTAATCTCATCCAACTCCCAAGTTTGACAAGCAGACCAATTCCACCTAACATCATGAATAATAGACTCCACTCTCGTAAATTTTTGGATCCTAGAGTCATAATAACTCTCTCCCCAAACCTATTATGAAGAGACCCAAGAGGGAGCCAATTATCAAACCAAAGGGAAGTTGTTTTCCCATTACCTACAAGATATTCAATAAGGGGGACAATAATACTCCTCAGACCTAGCAGCATCCTCCAGACCCAAGAAGGGTCACTAGGAACTCTGATATACCAGAAACTTCTACCCTTCAATAAGTAATGCTTAACCCACTGACACCACATGGATTGTTCAACCCCAGCCAATAGTTTTTGCTCTTCTTAAATTGAATGGCAGATAGTTTGAATATTAGGGATAAAAGAGGAAGCAAAACCAATTTATAGAAGAAAAAAAAAATTAAGTAATACCAATCTTTTGAACCAAGAATTTTTAGTGTCTGTACATGATATACGTAAAACAAGTATTTACTCTTCAACCACATTTTTTTTTATCTTTTCCTTCTTTTTTTTTTTCCCCCTCCCAAAAATGAAAAAAATCTTGGGAAGACAATTCTTAGATCTTTTTAAGGTTAATAATTCAATTCTCATAATATTTTCTTATGTGCATTGAAATATTTCTTTATCATATTTATCTTTTATCAAAAAAAGGTTAGCTTAGTTATATCTTGGAAATGTTTTAGCGGTCGACCGCCTGGTGGATGAATTATTTTTGATGAAATTATTTGTTGGTTGTATGGAGCTTGACTTTATGAAATATATATTTTTTTGTTTGCTTTTCTATCTATCTGTCCACTTTAGGGATGAAAGTATATATGTATTGACTCTACTACTACATATGTTTCTACTCATTTGCACCCTTTGCCAGGTTAAGGTAATGTGGCATAACTAAAAATTTTAGAATTTATTAATTTGTAAGAAAAATGGTAAGATTCATTAATATTTTCTTCTGATGTTGTTGGAGTCAGATTGTGTTACCAATACCTGAAAATTTTAGACTGATTCATTATTTTTATTTAATGTTTGGAGTCAAATTATTGTTTTCAAACTGTTGTAGATGTGCAAATCTTTTGTTATTTGTTAATTTTAATAAATAGATTCTACGAAATAAAGTAATAAGTGATTGATGTGTTTTATTGATAGTTTTAGTTAGAAACACAACTCATTTTGATAAATTGTTTAATTTTAGTAAAATTTAGTGGCGGAAAATGATTGGTAAGTTATTAGTTTAGCATTTGCATATCTGTGTGATTTTTTATTAATTCCTTCAATGATATATTTTATTCATGGTATATGAATTAGCTTTATAACTTTTGTCAATAATGGGCTTTTTTTTTTTTTGTCGGAATAATTAGGGATATGTCTTGCTTAAAAGTGTTTCAAGTTCTTTGGAAAATGTCCTACTTATATCTGTAATCTACACCAGCCATTTTTTTTATATTTATATAGACTTTCAAAAACTATAGAGTTATAGTCTAAATGGGATGGGATTGAAGTTTCTGAAATATGTTTTGTGTTGCTGGAAATTGATTTGCTTCTCCTGTATTTTTGGTCCTTAACTCTAACTTCTAACTTAGTTCTACTAGATTTGCTTCTTTCTACTTCTCCTATATTTTTTTCTTGCAATGTAACTCTCTCCTTACAAGATGTGCTTGGTTAAAAAAAAATTAGTGCCAAGAAGGGTAGACTTTAGACCAAAACTCATCCAACAGCCAATGTATGTACAATCACTCACAGCAGAGGTGGTGTACTAGATTGAAAGGAATTTTGTATATTTAGATTAGCTTGGAATTTCTACTTGCAGTGTTTTCAAATTGATGATTGATTAGAGGAAGGAAAAAGGTTGTTTACTTCCGTACTATTTATTTGGCAGTTTGATTGAGCTTTTTTCCCTGTTTTCCTTTTCCCTATGTTTTAATCTTCTAGAATAAAATGCCACATGAAACTCTAAGGTAGTGTTTGGTTCACTGTAATAAAGTGCAAAGATTCCTTACACTTCTCATATTCGGTTGACTAAAAGGATAATGAAAAATTCATTGCAATGGGGGTAATCATTAACCATTATAAGGGAATGATCATTCCATAGAGCAGTGCAAAAAATAACCATTTCATTTAATTTCATCTCATTTCAGTGTACCAAATAAAGCATAAATGAGATTGAAGTGTTTCAAATATAATTAGTGTTCTGATAAATGATTTGGGTCATTTTGATAAATGTGTGAATTGGATTTCATTTTTTAACATGCAAAGTAGTGTTCTGTGATCTTTTATTTTTATTTGATTGCTAAAAATTAGAATTACAGTTAGGAAGAAATAGCCTGTTGTACTTAAATTGTAGCGATCCCGATTTTGACTTGTCTCTTTGTAGTGTTCCGGGCTCGGGTTGGTATGGTTTTGAATGGTGTTACGTATCTTAGTCCCTGTATTCCCCTTATTTTGGTTATCGGGTTGTAGCGGTGTGTTTGGAACATGTAATGTCTCAAGTTTGTATCGGGTTGTAGCGGTGTGTTTGGAACAGGTAATGTCTCAAGTTTGTATCGGGTTGTAGCGTATCTTTTATGTTTTGCCACTTCGCTAACTATGTCGGGGATCGAGCTGCTCAATCAGCTCGCGGAGGTCTAGGGGGCAGCTCCCCTTAGCGGGTCTGAGGGTAGCGCCTTGGCGGGGTCAAGGGGCAGCGCCCCCAAAGCAAAAATGCAAAATGCATTCGAAGTTGCTTGTCTGCTCGAACGGCCGTTTATGTGCTCGAGCGGAGAATGTTTGGTTCCAAAAGTTTGACCTATCTACAAAAGTACTGGAAAGGTGTATTTAACGCGCGAGCAGGCTTTCCACGCTCGAGTGGACCATGTTATATCAGTTCGTGAATCTGATATTTCAGATCACTTTTGTATATCTCTCTCTCTCTAAAAACATTTCCTTTCCCTTCTCTCTATATTTCTCTACACAAACTAGATAAAAAAAACCTTGATTTCTTAAGATCCATTTGAGTTTTGCCATTGTTTCTTCATCAAAGTGGGTTATCATCTCGAGGGTTTCGTTGTGTGCGGTGAAGATTGAGTTTAGGCATTGTTGATTTTGGGATTTCATCTATATTTTTCTTCAAACTTGAGGTAGGGATTTTCTTTGAGTTATATATATATTTTTGCAAGATCTAGATGATTTTCGAAATCATCCTTTGATAGCTTTTGAAAATTGATTGTTGATTCAAGAAGTTGAGCGATTTTGAAAGTGGGTTTGTCTCTTGTTCTTTTAAAATGATCTTATGGGTTTTGATCTTCGTTGATTGAAGAAAAGATGATTTTGGAAAGTTTTCTTTCAAAAGATTTGAGTTGTATAGTTTTGGTAAAAAAACCTAGAAATTGGGGATTTTTTTAAAAGAGATTGAAAATCCATGAATGATATTGTTATATTTATTTTGTGTGTCAAAATAAATGGATGTTTGGAAAAATTTTATTTATATTATATAAATGATAAATTTCATGGAAGATGAGAATTGTTGTTCATTTTGGAAATTATTGTTCAAAATGTTGAAATAGTCTTGAAATGACTAATTATTGAGGATACTTGAGAAGAGGGAATTGTGCTATTCCTTGGATGATGAATTGGAATAAAAGTATTTATATTCATCTTGTGAAATTAGCATATCAATTCATTTGATTACATTAAACTTTGAAAGTTGATTTGAAAACTTGCATTGAGAAAAGAATGTTGAGAAACAAGTTTTCATGGAATGGTTTTGGGGTAAATACGTTGGTAAGTCTTGATAGGTTGTGTAGATGATGTTGAATAAATTGGCCTGAGAGTCTGGGGTGAAAGACCGAAAACCCACACGGATAGGTGTCGAGTTTTTCGGTTAATACTGGTAAAAATGACAATTTGGTAGTACTTGTATAGTCTACTTGCAGGCGCCGACCTAGGGATTACCAGAGTGTTATTTATTGCCCCTTGAATTAAATTGTTAAGTTTTGAACAATGGATATTTCATGGCATCATTAAGCATGATGGTTTTCAAAAGATGAAGATATGATTTATTTGCAAAAAGACATAGCATGGCATGTGCATTCATCTCTTGAGACTTGTATAAAATGTATATACTTTGTTAAGAATTTCCTATTGGGCTTTATGCTCACCTTACGGGATTTTTGTGCAGGAAAAGATGTGGTGATTTCGCCTAACTAAAGGTGAGGAAATATGTGTTAAGAGTACAAGACTCTTATTTTGCAGTAACTCTGTTTGTAAGCCAAGGGCTGTATTTGTGTGTGTTTGAATAACCATTTTGTGTAACCAGGCCTAAGCCTTGGAAACTTGTAAACCCTTAGGGGTATTAATTTGTTTATGTTATTTTGATATGAAGTGAATGTATTATCGCCTGAAGACTATTTGTATCATGTAATGCAAGTGTGGGGATTTATTTTCAATTTTACTTTAAAGAACCATGGTTATCGTATTATCATTTGGGTATAAAAATTGGGACGTTACATAAATTATGGCACAATTAAGTAATCAAACAGTTATTGTACAACCCAATGGTATTTAAACCCAATCTATTTATAGCACTATTAAATGAGTTATTTCTTTACTATAAGTCTGTGGTGTTTCAACCTCTTCAACAACCTTGGAGTTCATTTTAATTCACATCATGGACAACATTCATATTTTTGGCTATGTATGTTTGGTTTATATTTTATGAATCGAGACTTAATTTCTTACTTATTATTTAAGATTTTTCTCATAATCAAATGCTTTTGTATTATTTTTTACAGGTGGATGATATGTTGGTGGAAACAGTAATATTAGATCTCTATACTAATTTTTTATTTAATCTACATTTTTTAATATCATTTTTCTATATATACACAGGTTCATTTTCTTCAAAATAGAATTGTCAGTGTTGTGATCTATAATGAACGAGACTTCAACGTCCTCTATGTTCGTGGGGTAAGCCCACTAAGCAAATTTATTTGCTTCTCATGTTTTTTCTTAAAACATTTTTGCTTATTTTTTAAAAGGCAAAGGCAAATAAGGAAAAGGAAAGGAAAACTACTCAAGAAAGGAAATAAAAAATACACAAGCAGTATGGTTCTTTTCAAGTTTGTTTTGGAGCATGGGGAAATTTGATATTTTGAAGCATGCATAATTTATACGTAATTTTTTTTTTACTATATAGTTTGTGAAGATGAGTGCAGTGCTTTTAATCCTTAATATTACTAATTTTCAATAAATTATGCATCCTTAATAAACAATAAACTTGAAAACATTATAAAGGATCTTTTACAAAGATATAAAATTTTCCAAATAGAAGAGGGAGTAACTAAAGTTTAAAAAAGAACACAAATGATGAATTAAGGAAATAAATTGAAAGTGTATTTGAATTAAAATTGTGTTTTAAATTATGATCAAATCAAACTTTTGTAGGATTGGGTTGAAAAAGCTATGGAGCTCAAGAGAATAAATAAGACTACATTGCTCTGATGGAATTGTAATAAGGTATCTTTAATCCATATTGTTTTAATATCTATTTTTCGTATTGTTTCAATATGCTAATGTTATTGTTTTTTAAATATTAGATTGTTGTGCATGCTCTTCACTGGAAAAAGTACACAGAAGTTTATACATGGACATTTTAGAATGTAATGGAGAACAAGTTTGAAGGCGTCCAATCACTTTAGAGGCGTCCAAGTACTTTTTGTAAAACAACAAGTTTAAAGACATTATATGGAAAATATTTTGTAAAGTATATCCTTGATGTTAATCACCTTTGTATAGCCTCCTATTGATATGTAGTTTAGTGGATTTCTAATAGTTTTGTAAAGTCTTTATCAATGTAAAAGATTGGACATTATGGGTGGTTATTCAATGTGGATCGAAAAGTGCCTTTGAAAATTCACTAAATTTAAGTGCAACGATTTAATTTAGTTTTTTTTGCACATTTTAGGGGAAGTCACATATGCTTGATATGGAATAATATGTAAATTTAGTGTCTATTGTATATTTAAATAATTGTTCATTAACACAATTTTTGTAATTTTTTTTTATTACAAAGCACGACTAGTGTGCTTTATTTATTTGTCATTTTTTTTCTATTGTGGAACACTGATTGATGTGCTTAATTTGTTATTTGTTATTTTTTGATTGTACAATATTGGTTGATGTGCTTTATTTATTTATCATTTTCTTTGTATTGCAGAGCATTGGCTAGTGTGCTTGATTTATTATTTGGCATTTTCTTTGTATTGGCCGGTGTTGTTTATTTTTTTCTATTGTAGAGAACTGGCTGGTGTATTTTCACTACTAGAAAAAAAAAGGGTATATGACACGGAGCTTTTTGCGACGGCATACATTGACGTCGTAACAAGCTATTTTTTGTGACGGTTAATATTCCATCGCCAATGGTCACTTATTGCATGGTAATTTCTATCTCAAAAAGAAGGAAGCATATGTTCGATGGTTTTTGCAATAGCAAACCTATGGCCGTCGCGAAAGGCTCATTTTTTGCGACGGTTCTTCCCTCCCAACCGAAATATATATTTTTAATTTTTTTTTTTTGGGCGGTGGGCATCATTGTGCCATCGCTAATAGCCACAAAAACACCCAAAATCCCCAAATTCTCAAACGCTTGGGGCTTGTTTGGTTTGTTTCTGAAAAAAATTTCAGAAATTTTTTTCAGAAACAAGTTTCCAAAAAAAATGAAACCAAACAAATTTTCCTAAAAAAATTTCTCAAAACACACAAACCAAACAAATTTTCCAAACAAACCTCTCTCACACACACATCAAATCAATCACTTTTTCCAAAACTCTCTCTCAAAACAATTTTCCAAAATAAATTTCCCAAAAAACCAAACCAAACATGTTTTCGTACTTTTTTTTTCCAAAACATGTTTATGAAACACAAACCAAACAAGCCCTTGGTGTCTCTAATATTTTCATTTTTCCCCTCTCTCTCTCTCTCTCTCTCTCTCTCTCTCGCGCGTGCGCCCTTTCCATCTCCCATCTTCCATCTTCAAGTTCTCTCTCTCTCTCTCTCTCTCTCAATCTTTTATCTACGAGTTCACTCCCGCTGGCATCAGTTTGTTGATCCACCTTCACTAAGCCGACATCGCCGCCCACTCTTCTTGATCTCAGTCAGTACATGGATATCACCTCTCTCAGACCTTTAGGAGTCTTCAACGTTCAATTGGTACCTTTCAAGGTATTGCAGATCCAAAATTTGTATATTTATTTGCATTTTGCACTCATCTGTTTTCATCTCTTTTACTTCCTTCGAAAACCCTAGAGTTTGAAAGTAATGACTCTCTCTCTCTCTCTCTCTCTCTCAGAGTTTTAATGTAAGAATTTTGCATTCGATATTTGTATCTACACAAATGATACAGACTATGCACTTACAACATGCCTTCTACAAAACTAGTAAACCAACATTTGTTCCTATAACCCAATTCAATAAACCTTTCTTTTACAATAATAATAATAATTGCAAAGAGAATGAGAGTTGTAACCTTCAAAGCTGCTGCCTTGGGTCTCCGTCGTTGATTCTGTTTCGGGGGAATCGTTGTCCACCCACCAGGTGCTCGACGAAATGCCTCTTTCAAATACATTTTTGTATAAGGATATGTGGTAGGGATTATGAAAACTCTTCCAAAAAGGTGGTTAATTAATTTGCATAAAATGAATATGTGCTGGGGATTACGGAAAAAAACACCTCAACGAATGTGCATGAACAAACTCTGAAATGGTAGTAATACATGTGAATCAGTCAATGCATGTTTATTGTATAGGAGTTCATCTACTTTTATCTTGTTTGAGGCTTTTATGGTTCTAAAATTAAGCTTGCAATCCCATGACAAGGAAGTCCTTGAGTGAGTATTTGTGGGTTTTGGTAGCTATGGTTTTCTCCTGATTGTTACAATTATTATAAAGCTCACCATTTATGCAGAGGTCAGTGTTTCTAGCAAGATTATGGCTAATTGAGTATTTATACATATTCTATGTATATTTCCTTATTGTAGTTCTTTTTTAGCTTCATGTGTTATCCATTGAGCCAATGAGCAAAGTGTGCTAACCTCTTTAATATGCTAGGAAGAAGGAAATATTAGCTATTAGCCCTGCCGTCCTGCCTTGCCTTGCTCTCTTCTCTTCTCCTCTTTTTTTTTTTTTTTTGATTGTTGTTTTAATACCCACAGAATTTTTATGACATCTGTTTGCGAATGTCACTACAATATCAAAGCAAGCAGGTTGAGGAGGTTACCTTCACAAATTGGAATATATAGAATTTCCAATGATGCTTTCTGTTCAGAATTCATTTTGTCCCTTCCGTCTCAATAGAGGTACCTTATCATCCATTGGTTTGTTGTATTGTGTATTGGTTAACGTGATTAATTTGTTTCATTTTTCGATGTTTGATCTAGTTTTGTTTTTTTGCCAATTTTGTTATTTTGCGAGGTGTGAAATTAGTTTGTTCCCTGCTTGACTGTATGCATCTTTTTTTTCTTATTATGAGTTTGTTCCCTGCTTGACTGTAAGCCCTAGGTATTGGACAGATTACAGATGTTCCAGCATGCATTAGATAATTTGAAAGTTGTGATGTTTAGTCAACTATTCTCGTGGTTACAACTCCCAATGCATCATTTAATAATCCCGTAACCACTTTTTCTTCTTTTATTAATTAGAAGAACAAAAATTCATAATTGTGATTTCTATTTAATACTACTAAAAAAATTTGACAAATATCAGTTTAAATCAAAATTATTTGGTAGTCTCGAAACATCACTTGTTTTAATGCTATATGTTTACTTCCAAGACTCCATTAACTATTATTAGATACATATCTTGAGTATGAGATATTATTCCCATTCTCATCCTCAGGTTTTATTAGATAAGTAAAAATGTTAGGAACTCACAATATTTACCTAGAAAAATACTGAGAAAGAATATTCAATGGTTAAGATGTATTACAAAGGAATCCATTGTCCAAAATTCAATCTACACCATCCACTATTATTTTGGGTAAATTTTCTAGACTGCTTTTATGGGTTAATAATTTTTCTATTGATTATGAGCAATACTAGAAACCTATAATATTTACCCAAAAAAATAACGAAAAAGAGCATTTAATGGTTAAGATGCATTTCAAAAATGGATCCTATTATACAAAATTCAATCTACACCATTCACTATTATTTTGAGTAAATTTCCTAGACTGTTTTTTTGAACAATTATATCATGTGTTACGGGAATTTTACGTTGGTAATGTGCCCAACCAATAGAAGAGATTTAAAGAATTACATGACCCTACAAAGAAGAAGAAATAGAAAAATACGAGTATACTATTAGATAGGCACACAATCGTGTGTTCTTCTTGACTCATATGATAATTTTTTGGTTTTTTTGGTTGGTAGCTTTTCTGCTGGTTATAAAGATCATAACGTAACATAACCCTCGCTCAAAGCAGCCTTAAAACACACTATTCCTATAAAATATGGGTATCAACAACAACTACTTGAGATTGAGAGGGGCATTGTCTAAACACCCCATTTTTGACGACCTTTACGACTTGGACACCATTGCATGCATACCTGATGATAAGTCTATATGCTTGTCAAGTGCTCAAATCCTCAGCGGAATGCCACAGCTTTGAGCCTTTCAAACCCTATACCCCTGTTGCCTCATTCTTGGACCAAGCCTTGGTTCTTCAAGCCTGCAACTTCTGGTGGCCTATCGGCCACCTTTTGGGGCTACCGGCCATCACTTTTGGAGTGCCAGCCACTGATGTGGCTTGCTGGCCACCAGTGATGGTTGGCCAATCACCAGTTTCTTTTGTAGATGTTTTGTGACAACTATGCCAGCTGTTTACACAGATGCATGCATCTGCCCCCCACGTATAGGGTTGGATGCTCTTGTAGGGAATTCATGTTTTCTATATAAAAGAGACCTCCCTATCTTGTTTTAAGGTTAAAAACATTTAGGAGTGAGGAAATAATTTTGAAAAATATCCTCTCTCTCTACAATTCTCTCTCTCTCTCTCTTGCAACTTGCATAGCCTTTGCCTAAACACTCTAAACCAAACCTAGAGAGCTTATTGCTGAGGTGATTTGAGCTTGAATTTGAGCTCTTAAAGCACTTGAGAGTGTGAAATTGTTGGTTTATGACTTAAGGGTTCATTCATTTTCAAGAGGTATACCTTCTCTTGCTTTTGTACCATCTTTACACCACTTGTTTTCCATCTTTTCTACTGATTTTTGAGCTGTTTAAAACCTATTTTTATGGGCTGAAACTTGTGGTTTAAAGCTACCAAAGGTGAAGGGGTTAACCACCCTTCCTTGAACCTTATTCTCTAAGCTTTTGCCCTTGTGTTTCCCATTCTTTTCTCAACTTTTTTTGAGCTTTTTACCACTGATTTTTAGAGGTTTTCAGCGGCTAAAAAAAGTGATTTTGATGTCCCAAAAATGGAGGGGTTAGCCACCCCTCCTTTGGCTTGTCTACTAGCTTAAATTGCTCAATGTTTTAACTTATTATTTTAGCTACTTTTGTCTTCATTCCAGCACATTTTTGTACTATTTTCGGGCTGTTTTTGGACTGTCTAAACTCTGAAATTTTGGTCTAAAACTTGTGGTTTAAGGTCAATAAAAGTGGAGGGGTGGCTCACCATTCCTTCTACCTAGCTTCCAAGGCCTTTACCTTTGTGTTTCCCATCTTTGCACTATCTTTTTCTGAGGTTTTAGACACTATTTTTTAAAGTTTTTTCAGTGGCCAAAATCATGTTTTGAAGTCCAAATTTGGAGGGGTTAGCCTCCCCTCCTTGTGTCTTGCTTACTAGCCTAGCTTGTGCCATGTTTTAGCATATTAATTTAGTTTTTGTTAGCTTAATTCCAGCATGTTTTAGGATTGTTTTTAGGCTGTTTTAGCATTGTTTTGGGCTGTTAGTTGCATTTGAGCTTTGTTTTGCATGCTTGTAGTGTAATTGTCCTCATGAGCTTGGTGTTTTAGGCCTTAGACACCATCTTATTCGAGTTGATAACATTTATATATGTTTTTCTTACATATTTTCAGCAATAATAATCTCTGCAACCTCCCTTCTTTCTTGGCTTTTGTTTTGCTTTGAGAGTTGTTTCAAGCCTCTTGTTCTTTTAAGCATGAGATTGAGGTTGTCATGTTTAATGATTTAATCCCTTTTAAGGGTTCATTATCAACGACATGACATCTCTTTCATGTTTAAGTTAACTCTGGGTTTAGTACTTCACTCTATTTGAGGACTTAAACTCACTATTGGACTTAATGAATTAAAGGATAGTTGGTAATCTAAAATGGAGTATCAAAATGGGACTAAAATGATGCAAGGTAAGAATTTGGTTTTGTGTTCAATCGGACATTAATTGAACACATGGAACTTGGGCCATTTCATACTTGCTAGTGATGAAATGATTCAAGTCTCCAAGGTCATCACTTCCCTTGATCTTTCATGATAGAGAGGTGGTTTTTGAGAGTCTCATTTCATTGCATTTATTGAAGCCATCATGCAATGAAATTGCATCCATTGATGGTTTGTGAATCAAACTTGCTACTCCTTTGATTTGTTCATGAAAAGGAGGGGTGAGTTGTGCAAACAAACCCTTGAGAATACCTTATATATGCTCTGTTTGTCCTCTGTTGCAGCAAGGAGAACTGGGCAGCAGTGGCCGATAGGCCACTTTCCATGGCCGGCAGACCACCTTTGATAGCCGGCCGGCCATCACTGGTGGCCGGTAACCCTCATCACTGGTCGGTCGGTCGACCACTGATATAAAATTCAGCAGTATGTTTCTAAGACAGAGTAAAGTTATTCTGGAAGTGGGCAACAGTGTGTGTTCTATTATGCAATAAAGGCTCTCCGGAAGCAAAACAATGGCTTTTCGGGTGGAAACCGAGCATGTGCATGAGCATTCCTCGCGTACCGAGCATGTTTTAAGTTTAAATTGTTGTAATTAATTAGTTGTAGCTAGTTAATTTTGTAATGTGTTGTAACTAATTAGTTAGTTAATTAGTTATTCAATTTTGTTTTGTAATTAGTTAGTTAACTAGAATAGTTAGTTGATTCATTTGTTGTAATAATTAGTTAAGCAGTTTAGCTAATCTCGTTTGTTTTGTAATAATTAGCTTAGCTTTTATTAGTTAGTTAATTTGCTTAATTTATTCGGACTCTCTTTCGTTAGAGCACAATGTAATAATGTGTATGTTTTCCAACCCCACGTCTTTCTTCTTTTTATTTACTAGCTTATGATGGTTAGTTTAGGGACATCATGTTTTGTTTAGCATACTTTATGCTTGCATCCATTTGTATTGCATGCACCGAGGCTCGGTTCATCATTCTACTTGCATTGTTAGTTTAATACATTCTTTGAATACGTGCTTAGGCCGCATGCTATTTAATTGATTCACATACCATGATTAAGTAGCCGAGCCTATTTAGTTGCATATCGCATGCGTTGCATTAGTCATATCGCATAAAGTTAAGATCACGCATTTTTCTAACTCATTTCTTTTGGCTTGGAGTACTAGGTAAGCCTTTACTCACTTTAGCATAATTGCATGAGTGTTGATGTTGCCATGTCTAGCATGCTTATCATGAGGCTAAGTACTTAAGTGCTATAACTGCTTGAATGCCTGTGGATAAAGGCTTGTTGCTTAAATTGGAATAATTTGAGTAGTGTTTTCATGCTATTACTTTTCCAAGTGGTACATATTTCGAAACAATTTTCAAAACAAACATGAATCGAGTGTTCCAATTCTTGCGATTTAGTCTATTCTTGTGTGTGTGCGCATCACATAGTAATGTTAGCCTAATAAACCGGAACAAGAGCATACAATGTAAATAAGATTCATATTATGATTAGTAGAGGCCAATCTTTGATCGGGTGAGCAGGGATGCTTAAATTCATTCATGACCTTCCCCTCTTGTACCTAAGTTCCCAAGCCGAGACAATCTTGGTGATGACGGACACGTGGCCTTTAGCACGAGTCATGGGTTTCCTAAATTTCTCCAAAATAAAATATTTAGGTGGCGACTCTGTATTTGGCAAAGCAGTCTATTTTTGGCATTTTTTTTTATTTAAAATTGATTTTTCAAAAGATTTGTCGGATTTGGACTCTTTACTATTTATCAATTTCACATTGCACTTGTGAGATTAGATTTAGAACCACAGGAGTCCGAACTGTAGGGCTTATTCGACCTCCGTAAAGGGGCACGAAAAGTCAAGCTACACATTGTTTTTGATTATTGCATTGGCCTTTGCAATCAGTGGTGGGGATGCTCAAAATTCAACAACTCTTGTTCTTGCAATCTTAACATTTGGTGAGTCTGTAGTAGATGTTGGGAACAATGACTATATTCACATCATTTTCAAAGCTAATTTCCCACCTTATGGCAGAGACTTCATCAATCATAAACCAACTGGAAGGTTTTGCAATGGCAAACTAGTAACTAATATCACTGGTAAATTGTTCAACAGCTTGAGAATATTGGCTTTGTCAAGTTCAATATGTGTGTATCAAATCTAATATTATTACTTAATTGACATTTTAACCTGTCTCTGTAAGTTCAATCTGTGTATATCTAATCTAATATTACTAATTGTCATTCTAATCTCTCTCTCTCTCTCTCTCTCTGTCTCTCTCTTTGTGCATGCAGCTGATACAATGGGCTTTAACTCATACCCGCCGACATATCTTAGCCCATAGGCCTCAGGGAAAAACCTTTTTATTGGATCTAATTTTGTTTCTACCAGATCTAGCCATGATGACAAAACTGCATTCTTGAGTGTAAGAATTTTAGCTTGTGCTTGCAATAAGGTGTGTAAAAAACTCACCAACTTTAACTCAAACCAACTCAAACCCTTAGGGCTGCTTGTTTGGATGGACTGGATAAGAGCGGATTGTAATAGAATGGACGGTTAGTCCTAAATAAAGTCCCTAGATTATTTAGCTTGAAATGATATGTATTTGACTATTAGTCCAACCTTCACTTTTTTAACCAACTAATGGATTAGTAAATTTAATGGATATGAAATCCAATCTCGCACCTCAATTCCATGAAACAAATGGCCCCTTATGGTTTAAGAAGGTGAGCGGGTTAGATGATTAAGATTGACAAGTAAAATTAGCTTGGTTTAAAATTTGTCAATATGCAAACCAACGTAATTTGCCTCGCAAATTACCTTGCACTTACTCACACACAAAGATCTCCTTATAATCCTAATACCATTAATCAGTGACACTCATCTCTTATTTTCATCGCCTATTTTCTTTTTTCTAATTTAGATTGTTTTGTAGATTGATTTGTGAAAATTGATTTGAATAAATTTATGCATTTGATTAATTACTGGTCTTATGTTGGGATTTGAAATAAATAATAATTTTTATGGTTAAATTTGTGATCCAAGCCCAAAGAAAAAATTCTTATATGACTTTATTTTCTTTATATTCTTTTTAAAATTTTTACTTCATTACATTAGCATGTAAAATAAAAAAATATATAAACAATAATTGTATTTATTTTTATAATTGACGTTGATGTTACCTTATTTTGGTTTCTAATTGAATGAAAGCTGTAAATATATAAGCTTGTTGGCATGAAGAACTTTTAGTGGCTTAGGGATAGATGAACAACTTTTGAAAATGTACATACATGTGTTTTACTTTGTTTCCACATTCTCTCTCTCTCTCTCTCTCCCCATGTCAGATAAAACAATCATTTATCACCCATGAAAACATCCTGGACGTGTCCTTAATGTGTACCAGGGCTTTTTAATTTAAGGTGAGATCATATGCATAGGTGCATAGCAACACCAATCAAACATGTAGCAGGGCACTTCTTAATATACTAAAAAATATTATTCTTAAGTAAAAATTATAAGGGATTAGTAACAGTTGTATTTTGTTGAGACTCATCTTCCATTACTTGAGTGCAGATTCTAGAGACACAGATATATAAAATCCAAAAGAAATGTGTATCTTATGGAATGTGTAAATGCTTATTTTACATGTTTATGCATTAATGAGACACATGGATATTATTGTCTACCCATGTCGGTATTCTACTTTTTTTGGATGTGTTAGTGTGGTCATCGCTAGTGTCTAATCAGGTGAAACAGGTTTGGATAACATGCCAGCCAGCTTATATAAGGCTTGGTTTGGGAACAGGCTATTTTAGTAACTTTTTGGTTTTTTACGAAAAGGTGTGCAGAAAAGTAGAGAGGTGATGTGATGTATTTTAGTTGGCTTTTTGGTTATTTTAGCCACTTCCCAAACGAGGCTTAAAGTTAAACATATATGAATATAGTCCAGAAAATGATAATTCTTATTATATATATATATATATGAACATAGTCTAGAAAATGAATTAAGGTAAAGATTTTGGTAACGGACCCTAAAATACCTCTATTTGGGTTACTTCCATTTGAGTTGTATGGAGCATCATATTCTGTTAAGCAAATGGTTCATCATCACAATTCATGTTATCCAGGTCCAATGTTAACAGAAAATGCTCATGGAAATGTGATGTTACGTAAATAGTGTAATCTATATAAGTTTATCCCTGTTGTACCGTGTAACGTACCACATTCTAATTCCTGTTCCACGTATTGGAGCGATCCACATTCCAGATAACATAGCCCAAGTCAAAAGGTGAAAAATATATCATGTTCTTTTTCTTTGGAGGTGCTTTGGGTTTGTCCTTATGGGTGTTTTTTCCTCTGCAGGCAGAAGTTGAAAACCTTTCCCTTGAGGAGCGCAGATTAGATGAACAAATAAAGTCACATAATGATGCCTGTGGCAAGACAATCATATCCATCTTCTTTTTTTGCAACCTTGGATTATGCTGATGCTTCTATACTTTGATTTCCCGTAGAGAAATGCAGGAAAAGTTGAGGAAGCTGAGTGAAAATGAGAATAATCAAAAGTAATAACTTCTTCTGCCTCCACCTTAATTGAAAGTTATTAAGTTGTATATACTTAGTATGATAGGAAGACTTCCCTGAACTATGGTTTCTTAATTTATTTAACACAAGTCTCTCGTATTATTTGTTCTTTTCTAAGTGGTTATTTGTCACTGAAGATGACATCAAAGGCTTACCATGCTTCCAGGTCAATTTGTTTCTTGTCCGATTTAATTCTTATTGTTAGTGTATTATACCAAATTAGCTGTTGTTAGTGTTATTAGTTGTAAAGTGTCCTTGTGTAATTATGATGTCTTTGCTTTCGGTTCTTTTAGCAACACTGAACATATTCTTCTCTCTATAAAAGAGAGTAATCTTCTCCTTATATCATATACTGAATATTTCGATATAGACACCATTCCATTCAGTCTCTCTCTCTCTCTCTCTACCAAATTATCATGGTATCAGAGCGAAGTTCTACACTTCTGGGATTTTCTGTTTTTGGTGCTTAGTCTCGTACACAGTGGCACTACACCAACCTTTTTGGAATCACCTCACGATTCCAATGGCACCACTCCAGTCACCAGAATCGCCGTCACGCACCTTCACGCGCCACTTTCGTGTTTAGTGCGTCTCAGCTTCTGCCGCCACTCGCACACGCGCCCTAACGCGCCCCCCCGTTGCTTGCTCACTTCATCATCTGACAACAGCCTTGCACTTGTGTGCACCGTGCCTACTACTGTGCGCCTAGAGTACACCGATTTTCTATTCTGTACCCGCGTGCACCGTTTTACTTTTGTGCGTCGCGTGTGCGCCATTTTGCTATTGTACACCCGCGTGCACCATTCTGTTATCGTGCGCCGCCTGTCGTCCCAGCTATTGTGCGCCACTCCTCTAACTGCTATTGTGTGCCGCTGACATCATCTGGCCCTCTGTTGACGTCATCTCTGCATAGCAGACCCTTCTCCAACTATTTTCGACCTTCCGGACTCACTGGTACGCTCTGTTTTACCAGATTTTGCTCTTACAAGCCTGTTCCTATTTAGTTAGTCCTACTCCACTTTTATTATGGATCGTCATGATGCCTCTCATCCAATTTCTGTTCTACTTAATGGTTTCAATTATGTACTGTGGGCCCAAGCCATGTCTGTAACAACCCCGACCCAAGATTAACGATAATCCATGATTTAATGTGCCTAATAAGATATTAAGATCATATTTTGAATTAATTGCATATGTGATGCATTATTTGTGTTTCTATCTGTTTATTGCAGGAATATCTGTTTGAGATTCTACTATATTTTGCGAATTGAAGGCCTTATCGGCATCCGATTCAGAAATTGACTTGATTTATGTGTTAATTAGAATTTTTAGAATTTTATGGTAGATTCAATTGAAATTCGATTTGGAACGATTGAATTAGTTTGACTTAATGTCCATATATTTGACTTTAATTAAGTACACTTATACTCAAGCCTACATAAGGCCTATATACCCCACTTGAGCCTTTTTTTTCATATCATCTTTAAGCCTCCAAGAGATAAAAACGTGAGAGAAAGAGAGAGAGAGGGTAAGAATTGAGATCAAACCTTGAAGTTGGTAGGAATTTGCTTGGAAATTGGAGAATTGCTCAAATCATCATTAAATCCCAAGGAATTGAAGACTCTAGGTGAGGATTTTGTCCTTAAGCTTTGCATTCTAGACATTAGTAGAGGAATTCAAAAGATTAAGTGGTTAAACATGAGAATTGAGTTAAGGAAGTAAGAAAGATGATCATTCCATGCATGCATGTGCATTTTATTGAGTTTTATTCTTGTTACAAAAGAATTTCCTCATGCATGTACTAAGTCTCACTTGATTTTGGGAATTCATCATAACTTATAAAAATTAGGTTCATTTGATCATGTTTTGAGAAGCTCAAGATCAAGAAAATTCATGCATGTTATGTTCATGAAACATTCATAAAGTTTAAGTTGAATTTTTGAACAACTAGCATGCTTTTGGGCCTTGATTTCATGAAATGATCTTTAAATCATGATGTTTTGTGAGTTTCTAAATGTTTTCCAGAATTTTGGCCCAAGAGGATGAGTTTTGAAGTGTTTGGTTTGAGTTTGAAGCTTGAAGATCAAATATGGAAATTCAGAATTTGAATCTACGCTCGAGCGTAAGAGTTCACGCTCGAGCGAAGCACTCTGAATGCGTGCACTTTCGTTCGAGCGATATGATACCCGCTCAAGCGTGAAATGCATGTATCCAGAAGTTCATATGTCTTGCAGCACGCTCGAGCGAGGGCTTGAGTCTCACGCGCGAGCGGAGATCAAACGTTCGTCGAGCGTGAAAAATAAGCAACCGGTACTTTTTCAAGAGTTTACAGTCCGCTCGAGCTAAGGAAGTCAAGCTTGAGCGAACCCTCACTTTTTGTATGTCCACTCGAGTGAGGAAATCCACGCTCGAGCATGGACCCTGTTTTCAGCAAACTTTGGAAAATGTTTTCTAATGCAATTTTTGCATCCTCATTTCATCCTAAGCATTCCTAGGCCATGATTAAGTCACGATAATAAGAATAAGAGTAGAAATACACTAAGAACAAATGAAATAAGTTATGTACAATTCGATCGTGTGTTTCAGGTGTGTATTTGTTATGTGTTAATGTAGGTCACGTGCCGTAGACCGTTTGATTAGCCTGCTCTGTCTATCTGTACCCGAAGCCAACTGTGAGTAATACTTAGTAAAGTTATGTTCAACTTTATTTATTTTCTGTATAATGAATTAAGATATGTTTTCTGAAATGATTGTTCTGTACAATGAATGATTGTCCAATTTCTGACAATGTATTCGTGGCATCCTTAGTATCATGTGATATCTGTTAGCTATTATCGAGTATCGGAGGTTCCATTATGGAACTTAATATGTCTGCACTCTGTTACTCGTACCGGAGGCTCCATCATGGGGCTCAGCATGTTTATTTTCTGTTACCCGGATCCGGAGGTTCCTTTATGGAACTGGTTATTCATAACCACCATATGTTCTGCATCTGTTCTGTATTTGTTATGTTAGCACTAATGGATGTACCACGTATGATTAAGCATGAACTCTGGTTTTTGTATATGGTCTGAGCAAGAATATGAATATGAATCTGTTATGAATCTGAATTATGATTTCTGAATCTGTATGAACATCATTCATTAAAATCCTTTACTCCGTTATTATTAACTGGGCTTCCGCTCACTACTTATATTATGTATGTAGGTGAGCAGGCGGGTGACCAGGCCTAAGCTGCCGCCTGGAGTTTTGGTGTCAGCCACCTATCATACCTCCCGTGGAGGTTTCCTTTTGAGATCTACCCAAGCTTTTGTGTTTGGAACTTTTGTGCCTCCTAAATGTTTATGTCTGGACTGAATATGTGTTTGAAAGTGTTGTATAAATGGCTCAAGTGACATAAGACTGATGCTTTTACAACGTCACATATATGAGTATAAAGTTTTAAATTCTGTCACAAGTATGTCATCACAGCTCATTGGACCTCGTATATTTTGTATATTTGCTTCCGTAGCCCCTAACTATATGATATTCTGTTAAGAGGCCTTTGGTAATCCAATGATTATTGGCCGGTTACGATGCTAAACCCATAGGGGCAGGTTTGGGTCGTGACAGAGTGGTATCAAAGCACGTGTTTTACCGCACACACAGGTCCATATGAGCTTAGGATGTCCTAGTAAGAAGTAGGGGCATTCCATCTGCATGTGTGAGTGTGTGGTAATCCAAATGGATATGAAAAAACTGAACGTAAATCTGAGTAAATGAATTGAAAGAAATGAATGAAATTATTCCTATGTTTATTATTATTTGGTATTTCTATAGCAACATGGAGAATGCAAGGGGAAATGATGTAAGTGAATCTTCAGAGGCCCGCATGAGCCGAATGGAACAGATGCTTGCGGCATTGACTGAAGTTATGATGCAACAACAAAGACAACAACCTTTGTCCCCTCCGCCTCTGCCGATACAAGTCGAAATAGATAATAATGATATTATCAACCTGACACAAAAATTCATGAAGATGAAACCGCCAACATTCTTTGGTGGAATTGAACCATTGAAAGCAGAGACATGGTTGCTTGAGATGGAAAAACTATTTGAGGTATTTCCCTGTACCGAGACTCAGAAGGTTTTATTGGCCACCTATACTCTTAAAGACGAAGCTCGAAGATGGTGGTTACTGATTCGAAATACCAATGGAAATATGACGTGGGCTCGATTTAATGAGATCTTTTATGAAAAATATTTTCCTCAATGTTTTCGGGACTGAAAAGTGTTTGAATTCCAAGAACTTAAGCAAGGCAGAATGTCTGTAGCCGAGTGTGAGGTAAAGTTCACTGAATTAGCCAGATTTGCTCCTCATATAGTGGACACATACTACAAGAAAGCCCGCAAATTTGAGGGAGGATTGGACTTAGACATATTTGATCGAGTTGGTGTACTAAAGTTGCCAAAATATGTGCAAGTTCTTCATAGATTTAATGGCGGAAGCCACCCTAGCCGCTAAGAAACAAAGTAAGGCCCCAGCAGCAACAACAACCGATTGGAGAGGAAAAAGGTCTAGGTATGGTTTCAGAAAATGTCGTTCTCATGTAATTAAAAAGCAGAACACGGGGTCTACAAGCAGCTCAAGTCAGAGCAGTGGGTCTATTCCGGTTTGTCCTGATTGTGGAGAAGGCATAGGGGTATATGCTACCGAGCATCCGGTGCTTGTTTCCGATGTGGCAAGACAGCCATGTAGTGAAAGATTGCCCACTTGGGTCTGAGAATGCCAGCCATCCTATGATGAGTTCAGCTGGGTCCGCTTCTACAGTCAAAACAAATGCAAAGGCTAATACTGGAAAAGAACCTCTGAGAGAAGGTCGAGTGTTTGCCTTAGTGCCTGGTGACATACAGAACACCGAAACTGTGGTGTCAGGTATACTCCCTGTATGTTCTCAAAATGCATGTGTACTGATAAATTCTGGTTCTACACATCCCTTCGTATCGCATGCTTTCTTTCAGAAATTGACTAGACCATTAGAACTTATGACATATGTGTTATCTGTATCTATACCATCTGGGGGTTCTATGATATGTGCTTATGTTTATTCGGCATGTGATATTATGATTGATGATATGACATTGTATGTTGACTTGTTGCTCTTGAACATTGATAATTTTGATTGTATTCTGGGTATGGACTGGTTGACTAAATACTATGCTACTCTTGACTGTGCAAGTAAATCTGTTGTGTTTAGACCACCGAGTATGCCTAATTTATTTTTCTGAAAATGGGGTAGTTCCTCCCCCATACTTGATTTCGGCCATGAACGCTGTTAAATTGCTTAGGAAGGGATGTAGGGGCTAGTTGTGTTGTATACTGACTACATCATCTCATAGTACTAATATGGAAACTATTCCTGTTGTTGTGAATTTCCCGATGTGTTTCCGAATGACTTGTCTAGAGACTTAGTTGATAGAGAAATTGAATTCACTATTGAAGTAATTCCGGGAACACAACCTATTTCCAAGACCCCCTATAGAATGTCAACCTCAGAATTGAAAGAATTAAAAACTCAACTTCAGGAACTGCTAAACAAGAAATTCATTTGTCCGAGCACTTCACCTTGGGGTGCTCCAGTCGTATTTGTCAAAAAAAGATGGATCTTTAGGTTATGTATAGACTATCGGGAATTGAACAAAGTAACTATCAAGAACAAGTACCCTTTGCCCCGAATAAATGACTTGTTTGATCAACTTCAGGGAGCCCAAGTGTTTTCTAAGATTGACCTCAGATCTGGGTATCACCAGTTAAAAGTTAAGACAGAAGATATAGAGAAAACTGCATTCAGAACTAGATATGGACATTATGAATTTTTAGTAATGCCGTTTGGGGTGACTAATGCACCTACTGCCTTTATGGACCTTATGAACAGAGTGTTTAAATCATTTCTGGATGAATTCGTTGTTGTATTTATTGATGATATTTTGATTTACTCCAAAAGCAGGGAAGATCATGAGAATCACTTGAGAACTGTGTTACAGATTCTAAGAGAAAAGAAACTATATGCGAAATTGTCCAAATGTGAATTCTAGCTTGACAGTGTAACATTTTTGGGACACGTAATCAACAAGGATGGTATCTCGATTGACCCACAGAAAATTGAAGCTATTGTGGACTAGCCTAAATCGACAAATGTGACAGAAGTTAGAAGTTTTTTGGGACTTACAGGTTACTATAGAAGATTCGTGAAAGACTTTGCAAAACTTGCCATGCCATTGACCCAGTTAACTCAGAAAAATGTATCATTTGATTGGAATGGGCAGCGAGAGTCATCCTTTCATGAGTTGAAGACCAGATTAGTAACTGCACCGATTTTGACTTTACCCAATGGTACTGATAGGTTTCAGATTTACAGCGATGCTTCCTACAAAGGTTTGGGGTGTGTGTTAATGCAAAACGGGAAAGTAATTGCTTATGCCTCTCAGCAACTCCGTCCAGATGAAAAGAATTACCCAACACATGATCTTGAACTGGCAGCTGTAGTGTTTGCCTTGAAAATTTGGCGACATTATATGTATGGAGCGACTTGTGAAGTGTACACGGACCACAAAAGCCTCAAGTATTTCTTCACTCAGAAAGAACTAAATATGAGACAAAGGAGATGGTTGGAATTGATAAGGACTATGATTTGCAAATTTTGTATCATCCAGGAAAAGCTAATACTGTAGCTGACGCCTTGAGCCGAAGTCGATTGAAATTTATCATGTTTGTTTTCCAGTCAAAAAGAATTGCTAGATGACCTGGAAAAGAATAAGATTGAAATTGTTTTGTGAGAGCAAGGTGGGGTTTTAGCTGCCATTTCCGCTCAACCTGCAATCATTGAAGAAATCAAACAGAAGCAACTTGAAGATGAGTACTTGAAAAAGATTGTGGAAGAATTTGACTCAAAGCCGAGGCCAGGGTTTGTGTTTGAGAATAATGTGTTGAAATTTCAGAATAGACTTTGTGTACCAGATTCCTCTGATTTAAGAAAGCGTATTATGACGAAGCTCACAGCACCAAATTTTCCATGCATCCGGGGAACACAAAGATGTATCATGATTTGAGATAGAATTTTTGGTGGCCTGGAATGAAAAAGTGCATTGCAGATTTTGTGACTAAATGTTTACATTGCCAACAAGTTAAAGCCAAACATCAACGACCCGCTGGTTTGTTACAGCCGCTTCCAATACCGAAATGGAAATGGGAGCACATTACCATAGACTTCATTATGGGATTGCCTCGCTGTTCCCGAGGTATGGATTCTATTTGGGTCATTATGGATCGTTTAACTAAGTCTGCCCATTTTCTACCTATTAAATCTATTTACAATGCTGACAAATTGGTCGATATTTATATGAATGAGATTGTGAGATTGCATGGGGTGCCAGTATCTATTGTATCTGACAGGGATTCAAAGTTTGTGTCAAGATTTTGGCAGAGATTGCAACAGGCTTTGGGGACAGAACTGAGGTTGAATAATGCCTATCACCCACAGACAGATGGTCAAACTGAACGAACCAATCAAACCTTGGAAGATATGCTCAGAATGTGTGTGTTAGATTTCCAAGGAAATTGGGAGACCTATTTGCCATTGGCTGAGTTTGTGTATAACAATAGTTACCATTCAAGCATCGGAATGGCTCCTTATGAAGCTTTGTATGGTAGAAGTGTCGATATCCGATTTCCTGGGCCGAAGTAGGTGACAGACCATTGTTGGGACCAGAACTTGTGCAAGAAACAACTGAAAACGTAAAGCTGATTCAGCAGAGACTGAAAACCGCACAGAGCCGGCAAAAAGAGTTATGCTGATGTTCGAAGAAGAGACAGAGAATATGAAGTCGGGGACCATGTGTTTATAAAAGTGACCCCTATGAAAGGACAAACTCGGTTTGGTGTTAAGGGCAAGTTGACGCCAAGGTATGTTGGGCCATATGAAATTCTTGAAAAGATTAACCCGGTAACATATCGGGTAGCCTTACCTCCGGTAATGGAAAACATGCATAATGTCTTTCATATCTCTATGCTTCGGAATTATTTGAGAGATTCATTACATATGATAGAGCCAACTCATGTACTTCTAAAGGATGATTATACCTATAAGAAAGTTCAATACAGATTGTGAACCGCCGAATCAAAAGATTAAGAAACAAGGAAATTCCGTTAGTGAAGGTTGATTGGCAGAATCATGGAGGAACTTATGCAACTTGGGAGACGGAGGGAATGATATGATGAAAAGATATCTCGAACTGTTCCTTTTGGACCCGGTGTTCTTCCAAAATGAAGTAATTCGAGTTTGGAGGACCAAACTCTTTAAGGGGGGAAGACTGTAACAACCCTGACCCAAGATTAACGATAATCCATGATTTAATGTGCCTAATAAGATATTAAGATCATATTTTGAATTAATTGCATATGTGGTGCATTATTTGTGTTTCTATCTATTTATTGCAGGAATATCTGTTTGAGATTCTTCTATATTTTGCGAATTGAAGGCCTTATTGGCATCCGATTTAGAAATTGACTTCATTTATGTGTTAATTAGAATTTTTAGAATTTTATGGTGGATTCAATTGAAATTCGATTTGGAACGATTGAATTAGTTTGACTTAATGTCCATATATTTGACTTTAATTAAGTACTTCTACTCAAGCCTACATGAGGCTTATATACCCCACTTGAGCCTCTTTTCATATCATCTTTAAGCCTCCAAGAGATAAAAAGGGGAGAAAGGAGAGAGAGAGGGTAAGAATTGAGATCAAACCTTGAAGTTGGTAGGAATTTGCTTGGAAATTGGAGAATTGCTCAAATCGTCATTAAACCCCAAGGAATTGAAGACTCTAGGTGAGGATTTTGTCCTTAAGCTTTGCATTCTAGACATTAGTGGAGGAATTCAAAAGATTAAGTGGTTAAACATGAGAATTGAGTTAAGGAAGTAAGAAAGATGATCATCCCATGCATGCATGTGCATTTCATGGAGTTTTATTCTTGTTGCAAAAGAATTTCCTCATGCATGTACTAAGTCTCACTTGATTTTGGGAATTCATCATAACTTATAACAATTAGGTTCATTTGATCATGTTTTGAGAAGCTCAAGATCAAGAAAATTCATGCATGTTATGTTCATGAAACATTCATAAAGTTTAAGTTGAATTTTTGAACAATTGGCATGCTTTTGGGCCTTGATTTCATGAAATGATCTTTAAATCATGATGTTTTGTGAGTTTCTAAATGTTTTCCAGAATTTTGGCCCAAGATGATGAGTTTTGAAGTGTTTGGTTTGAGTTTGAAGCTTGAAGATCAAATCTGGAAATTCCAGAATTTGAATCTACGCTCGAGCGTAGGAGTTCACGCTCGAGCGAAGCACTCTGAATGCGTGCACTTCCGCTCGAGCGACATGATACCCGCTCGAGCGTGAAATGCATGTATCCAGAAGTTCATATGTCTTGCAGCACGCTCGAGCGACAAAAGTCACGCTTGAGCGAGGGTCTGAGCCTCGCTCAAGCGGAGATCAACGTCCGTCGAGCGTGAAAATAAGCAACCAGTATTTTCAAGAGTTACAGTCCGCTCGAGCCAAGGAAGTCATGCTCGAGTGAACCCTCACTTTTTGCATGTTCACTCGAGTGAGGAAATCCACGCTCGAGCGTGGACCCTGTTTTCAACAAACTTTGGAAAATGTTTTCTAATGCAATTTTTGCATCCTCATTCCATCCTAGGCATTCCTAGGCCATGATTAAGTCACGGTAATAAGAATAAGAGTAGAAACTAAGAACAAGTGAAATAAGTTATGTACAATTCGAATGTGTGTTTCAGGTGTGTATTTGTTATGTGTTAATGTAGGTCACGTGCCGTAGACTGTTTGATTAGCCTGCTCTGTCTGTCTGTACCCGAAGCCAACTGTGAGTAATAACTTAGTAAAGTTATGTTCGACTTTATTTATTTTCTATATAATGAATTAAGATATGTTTTCTAAAATGATATGTTCTGTACAATGAATGATTATCAATTTCTGACAATGTATTCGTGACATCCTTAGCATCATGTGATATCTGTTAGCTGTTACCCGATATCAGAGGTTCCATTATGGAACTTAATATGTCTGCACTCTGTTACCCGTACCGGAGGCTCCATCATGGGGCTCAACATGTTTATTCTCTGTTACCCGGATCTTGAGGTTCCTTTATGGAACTGGTTATTCATAACCACCATATGTTCTGCATCTGTTCTGTATTTGTTATGTTAGCACTAATGGATATACCACGTATGATTAAGCATGAACTCTGGTGTCTGTACATGGTCTGAACAAGAATATGAATATGAATCTGTTATTAATCTGAATTATGATTTCCGAATCTGTATGGACATCATTCATTAAAATCCTTTATTCCGTTATTATTAACTGGGCTTCCGCTCACTACTTATATTATGTATATAGATGAGCAAGCGCATGACCAGGCCTAAGCTGCCGCCTGGAGTTTTGGTGTTAGCCAGCTATCGTGCCTTCCGTGGAGGTTCCCTTTTGAGATCTGCCCAAGCTTTTCTGTTTGGAACTTTTGTACCTCCTAAATTTTTATGTCTGGACTGAACATGTGTTTGAAAGTTTTGTATAAATGGCTCAAGTGACGTAAGACTGATGCTTTTACAACGTCACATATACGAGTATAAAGTTTTAAATTCTATCCCATGTATGTCATCACAGCTCATTGGACCTTGTATATTTTGTATATTTGCTTCCGTAGCCCCTAACTATATGATATTCTGTTAAGAGGACTTTGGTAATTCAAGGATTACTGGCCGGTTACAATGTTAAACCCATAGGGGTGGGTTGGGTCGTGACAATGTCTTCCTTCCTCAAATGACGGAAACTTTGGCGTATTATCACGGGGATGTGACAAAACCGGTAAAAAGAATGCTGAACTTACTGCCATCTATGAAGATCGACTGAAGATTAGGACAATAAGAACTACCAGATCATTACTTGGCTTCAGAATACCTCTGTTCCCTCTATTAGTCTTCAGTTTGGCTGTTTTTTTAACTCTGTTCCCAATCCTGCTAAAGCCATTTGGGATTTTTTAGAGATCGATACCAGACTACCGGTTTGCTCATCAGTATCAACTTCAGAGTCAACTTCATCGAATACGCCAAGAAACCAGTCAGTCTATTAATGACTTTCTTTCTTAAATGTATTCCGTTTGGGACCAGCTTGCTCTCTCGAACCGGCATGGTCTCACCTTGAAGATGCTGCTTTATTCACTAACTATCGTAATCAGTAGCGGTTGGTTCACTTTCGTATGGCTCTTACTCCCTCTTTTGAGCCTGTGCGTGCCTCTCTTTTCATCGCCTTCCATTGCTTGAACAGTCTATTTCTGAGCTGTTATCTGAAGAGACTCATCTTGGTACTCTCCAGACTCATCATATGGACTCTGTTCTTGCCACTCCTCAGTCATGGCCCTCACAGACCTAAGGGTCCACTGCTTCATGCATCTATTGTCAGAATCAGGGCCTTCCTTCTACTTATTTTTGGTTCATTGGCCCTGTCCGATCCTACCGATATTGTAACAAACTTGGTCATGGTCATTTGCAGCAGGATTTTTTCGCAATCCATCCCGGTCGTCTTCCATTAGCCACTCCTCTCGTGGTGGCTCTTCTAGGGGGAGCTCTCATCGTCAGTTTAATCGCATTGCTACTGCTGCTTCTGAGGATTTCTCTGAGTCTCCTGCTCCGTCTTCCCCTATTTTTTCTCAAACTGATGTTGAGGCCATGTTCAAACGGCTTCTCTTCACCTCTGTTACACCTCATCCTACTGCTTTGTCCGTGACTCTAGGTAACTCTTCTTGTATTTGGACTCCGCCTGTTGTAATCATATGACTTCCAGCTCTACTATATTCTCTTTCATCTCTCCCTCTACTCATTTTCCCTCCATTCATACTGCTGATGGTTTTCTCATGTCTATGAGTCATGTTGGTACTGTTTCCACATCTTAGTTATCTTTACCTCAAGTTTATCATATCCCTGCTCTAACCTTAAACCTTATCTCTATTAGTCAATTCTGTGAGCTTGGTCTAAAAGTCACATTTTCTGCTACTGGTTGTTTGGTGCAGGACCCTCAGATGGGACAGACTATTGGGATCGGCCGTAAGCATGGACGTCTCTATGAACTGATTCAACTTCATGTTCCTTACTCCCCACAGATCGCCGCTCCTGCATCTGCTTCCTCCTTGTCTCCTTTTCATCTTTAGCATTGTCGCTTAGGACATATTTCTGTTAATCGCTTAAAGTCTTTGGTTTCTAGTGGTCAATTGGGTCATGTACTTCTGGATACTTTTGATTGTATACCCTATCAACTTGCAAAACAACCTACTTTATCATTCAATAAATGCATTTTTGTTTCCCATGCTCATTTTGATCTATACATTCGGATATTTTGGGCCCATCCCCTACTACTACTATGGGGAGATCTCATTATTTTGTTGTTTTCATTGATGATTATTCACGATCTACTTGGCTTTTTCTCATGAAAAGTTGATCTGAACTTAAACATCTTTATTATAGCTTTGCCAAAATGGTCCACACCCAATTTTCGAAAACCATTAAAAATTTTTGCTCTGACAATGCTATGGAATATCGGGATACCGATTTCCTTTCTTTTCTTTAGAGTCATGGTACTCAGCCTCATTGTTCCTGTGTTGGCACGTCCAACAAAATGAACGTGCTGAACGGAAACATCGGCATATTCTTGACACTACTCGCGCTCTTCTTCTCTCTTCTTCCTACCCTGAAAACTTTTGGGGGGAAGTTGCCCTTACTGCTGTGTACACTATTGTAGACGCGCCCCGTGTGAGGGCCTCAGTGCTACAGTTCGGACTCAAATTGTCACGGTTCTTAATCTGAACCAAAGAGTCCAAATCCGGCAAATCGTTTTGAGAAAACAGATTGTTTTTGTAAAAAAGTGCCAAACATGGACTGCTTTGCCAGATACAGAGTCACCAACTAAATATTTTATTTTGGGGAATTTAGGAAACCCTAACTCGTTTGCCAAAGGCCACGTGTCCGTCATCACCAAAGTTGCCTCGGCTCGGGAACTTGGGTACGATTGGGGAAGGTCAGCTATGCACCCCCTCTCGCCCGATCTGAAGATCGGCCTCTACTAACCATGATATCTTGTTTTGAAAACATTATGTGCTCTTATTCCGGTTATTAGCCTAGATTTACTATGTGATGTGCACAACACAAAAGTATAGACTAAATCGTCTAATTTGGAACAAAGCATTGCATATCCGCTCGTTTGAAAGATGGTTTGAAATTTGCTACCCGTAAGTAGACTAAAACACGGATTTCAATGAGTTATTCCAACTCAAACAATCCAACCTTTACCCACAGGCATTCAAGCAGTTATATCATTTAAGCACATAGCCTCATGGTAAAGCATGCTGACATGGCAACACTCACACGCGTGCAAGGATGCTAAAACATAAATGCTTACCGAGTACTCCAAGCCAAAACAGAAACTAGTTAGTAATCATATGCATGATCCTAATTCATGTTAAGATGGCTAATGCAACACATGCGAGATGCAACTACAATAGGCTCGGCTGTCCTAATATGGCATATGATGATGCTACAGCTATCACGTAGTCAACTTGGAATTGAAATACAATGCAGTTAGCATAATGCGCCGAGCCCGGTACATGCAATACTGATGAATGATGCACGCATGCATAGCATAAGGTATGCTAATTTAAATATGTCCTAATACTAACCATCAAAGCAGGTAAGTAAAAGGGAGAAAGAAGTGGGGGTTGGAAGGCATGCACACACGCACCCACACTTATTACAAATACGCCCTCACTCGGAGAGACGAAAGAATAATACAGTCCGAATAATGAATCAACTATCCTAGCTAATTAATTATTGCAGACCCTCTAATTAATTAACAAAGTAATCACAAAAATAATTAAAATGTGAAGCTAAAGAGACTGCCACAGCTCTGCCTCGGAATGCGCGAATGATGCATGCTTGACTCGTCCCGCTCGGAAACTCGCTGCCATAGCACTGTTGCCTCTGTTTACACTGCCCTGCTCCTCTGAAAATTTGCACAAGTCCCAAGGATGCTTCTTTGAACACTGGGAGCATCACCGACCAAGTGGGACCCACCGGCCGAAGGGAATGGTCATCGACCATTGGTTGAGCCACCGGCTAATTGTATTTGGTCGGTCGGCACTCCAAGTAGCTGGCCGGCTATTTCTTCCTGCAGAATCCTGCAGTTGATAGCAACAGAGGGCAAGCAGTGTATGGCATGGAATTTTCAAGCAAATGTGAGCATGGCCACACTCCCTATCATGCAATGGACTCAAGGGAGCATGACCCTCGACCCTCGGGCCATCAATTATGCATTTTGATGCATGATGGCCTAAGAGGCCAAGTTTGCCATTCAATGTAAAATGCGTGCAACAAAAGAGATGAATACTAACACCCTATCATATCGAGATCAAAGGCGTCGGCGACCGAGGATTGAGACGTGTTACGTCACTTGGAGTACGAACACTCTCAATCCTCATGCTTGGTTTGACACCCCAAACCAAGCAATGCAATGCATGTATACAAACATGGCTCAAGAATGCAACATGAGGCTAAGATGCAAAACATGCCAAATGCAATGCAATCTATTATGCAAGCATGCAATGAGAGGCAACAAGTCAAACATACAACTATGTACAAGAATGGACTTAGACTGAAATGAGAGGCCTCAGCCACGCCTTAAAACAGTGGCCAAAAGGGTCAAAAATGGCACAACTTATGCATGCAAGCATGCACACACCAAGGCCTATCATCTAAGCATGGAAGGGGACAACTCTAAGCATACTTAAAGGCAATATGCTTGGACGTTAAACACTCATGTTAAACTCTGAAAAGCATGCAAAAGATGACACCAAGACATGCTAGGGAATGGATGCAAAATAGAAGGTATTCAAAGCCACAAAAGAGAGCATTGCTCAACACCTAACCCAAGCAAACATGGCATGAACTAAGCAACCCAAAACAGAGTTTTTATGCATCAAAATATACCCCAAAACCCACTGATATGGCAGCCCCAAAGACTTAAATACATAAGCATGCACAATGCTCATTTCAAGACACAAAAGGACACCTCTTCAAGGCATGAAAAGGGTGATGGATGCAAGCATAGGAACATGGATTAGGGACTGAAATGGCATGTGAAATGACTCCAAATCATTGAAACAACCCAACTAAAACATGCTCAAGACTCACACCCTTAAGGCTCACAAGCCAAAATACAAAGGGGCTATACCAAACATGGCAAATATGATCAAATCAGTGCCTAACAGACCTCAATCATGATGAAATATGACCAAGAACTTCACAAAGTTAGGCAAGAACATGCATGCATGATAGTCTTAAAGGCAAGATGCATTTCTAGGCAAAGAGGAGGAATGTAAAGCAAGTATATTATGCATGCAAAGGGGCATAAATCCGACTAAAAACAGAGATGTAATATGACCCAATAACACCCAAAAACCTCTGAAATGAAGCCAAAAGCAACTAAGCATGCATGCTACTCTCATGAGCCAAAAATGCAAAACAAAAGAGAGACAAAGGGAGAGGGGTGTCCCTTCCCTATGCAAGACCTCAAAACCTCTTCTTCACCACTGAAAAACCACTGGATTTTAGTGGTGAGAAGGCCAACACACAAAAGTCTCCAAAGCTTAACAAAGAGAGCACAAAAAGGGCCAAACAAGGCCTAAGAAGGGGAGGTCGACCCCCAACACCAAAATGACCTCAATGAAACATCTTAAGCATGCAAATACAAGACTTTTTTCAGTTATACATAAAGTCTAAAACAGCATGCAAGATAGGCTAAAGACTAGTGCAAGATTGGGGAATATAAAGCAATAGTGTTACCCTTGAAGATCCCTTGAAGAACAGCAAGGTCAGCCATCTTCTTCTGATCAAAACGACCCAAAACTTCAAGAAAAACCCTCAAGACCTCCCAAGTCGAAGTATGGTGTAATGGTGTGTGTCTTAGTGCAAAACTAAGAATAAAACACACTTTTAGGCCCTTAAACACACACAAATGAAAGAGAGAGGGAGATATAGAGAGAGAATGTGTATATATCAGAATATATATGTATTTTGCTCTGGTTTTTTCAACCCCAACAAAGGAGAAGAGGGCTCTTATATAGACAATGCAAAGACTAAGCTTCCAAGGGAAGCTATTCAAAAAGGGTCAAGGCTTCCAAGGGAAGCTAAGCTAAGGGTGCAAGCTTCTTGAGGAAGCTATGACAAAGGGTCAAGCTTCCTCAAGAAGCTTGAGCAAAGGGTGCAATCTTCTCTAGGAAGCTTACTAAAAGGGTGCAAAGGTTCAAAACAGCCATACCGTGCATGGGGCAGGGTCCGTGCATTCCAGCTGGCACAGCTGGCATGCATTATGCCTAAAAAAGGCAAAAAGTGGTATCGGCCAGAAAAGGAGGCCATGGCCAAACAGATGGTCGGCGACCACACCAAATGCGACCGGCCAATGGTATATTTCACTAATGGGGTAGCAAGAAGACACGGCCGGTGGCCTCAAGCCGGCCGGTGGGTGTCAGGGTAGCTAACAAGCTACTCTCTACCCTCAGAAGCAAAAACACAGTGTTTGGTGCAAAATCAAACACAAAACAGTCGAGTTGAGAGATCCTGAGGCAAGGCGCGTAGCCGAGACCTCCGGGAACTCAAAACGAACACGAACATGGGTGATCACCGAGTGTTCAAACGGTGACGTCCAAGTCTTGAGGACGGTCAAAAATGGGGTGTCTACAGTTGCCCCTCTTTGACAGAACTCGAAAGTCATAACAATGACGGGAGTGAGTGTCAAAGCCTAGAGACGACCCATTTTTGACAAGGCCGAAGACTTAGACAAAACATACAAGCTGCAGATAAAGATATGCGCCCGAAGGCAGGGGCAAAATGCAACTGACAATGCAAGAAGCCGAGCATAACTTATGATCATGCAAAGAAAGCTGTAACGAAGCATAACAATGCAACAGTTTTAAGCTAGCACACACCAAACTACACTACAATGCAGAGAGAGTGTAAGAGAATCATGTAATTCTCGCTACGTTTCACGCGGAGAATACAATACCTGTGCGGTTCGTCTGGTCGTGCCAGCTTCAAATGAACCGTACATACAATATCGTGCCTGAAAAGAAAGAAAACTTAACAGTACAATATTGTTAGCAACATGCATATCAATGCAATTGAAAGTGCGTGACGCGCAAACCGATTAGAACGCATAACAATGCGATTTGAAACAAACATAACAATGCTATGAAGGCGCAAACACATGTAAGTAAAGAACACGGGACAACGTGCGCAATGTGTGAAGATGTAGACACATGTAAGTAAAGTATACGCGACAACGTATACAATGTGTATAAAATGAACTTGAACACATGTAAGTAAAGCATAACGCGACAACGTATGCAATGTGTATAGAAATTTGAACACATGTAAGTAAAGCATAACGCGACAACGCATGCAATGTGTATAAAAGGAAACTTGAACACATGTAAGTAAAGCGATGCACGTATGCATGCAATGTGTATAGAAAGGAACTTGAACACATGTAAGTAAAGTATAACACGACAACGTATGCAATGTGTATAGAAAGGAACTTGAACACATGTAAGTAAAGCGATGCACGTATGCATGCAATGTGTATAAACTTGAACACATGTAAGTAAAGCAAGCACGTATGCACGTGCAATGTGTATAGAAACTTGAACACATGTAAGTAAAGCAATGCACGTATGCATGCAATGTGTAGAAAGGAACTTGAACACATGTAAGTAAAGCGATGCACGTATGCATGCAATGTGTATAGAAACTTGAACACATGTAAGTAAAGCGATGCACGTATGCATGCAATGTGTATAGAAAGGAACTTGAACACATGTAAGTAAAGCATAATGCGACAATGCATGCAATGTGTGTAGAAACTTGAACACATGTAAGTAAAGCAATGCACGTATGCATGCAATGTGTATAGAAATTTGAAGCATGGTAAAGACAAGTCATTCATGATGTTGAAATGCAAAGCACTGCAACACAGTATAATTGAAGCGATTTGTGGAGTTCACAAGATACAAAAAGGATACGGGAAGGGGTGTTCCTCGCACGTACGGAGCATCGCTCAAAAAAGACACGGCCTGAGGTCAACTCGAAGGCCTAGTAATATTCCGAAAAAGTGCACTTCCTTGCACTGTCTTGAGTAATGAAGGTGCCAAACCATATAGTTGACCCGAACAAGGGCGCGAGAGGTATATCGACCGCAAAAAGGGGGGAGGGCTACTGGTATCAATCCCGATATTCTGCTGCCCTGCTCTCCTTTTGCTTTACTTTCCTTTTTACTGGTAGTTTAAGCACATCGCACTGCCTCAGGCAGGTTATTATTTTTTCTAAACTGTGTATTTTTGCAAAACACATGATGGAAATGAAACAGCTATTTTGTTCAAAAGGTGTTACATTTGTACTCTCTATGCATCGCATCGCGTGGTATCACATAACAATGTGAATGAAATTGAACTTTGTTTGAAAATTGAGCACTCGCATCGTAATAATCAGGTAGTGAACCGACTTACAACTCGATAAGCAAAACAAAGAAACTCGATAAGTCAACCAAGTGAGTACAACTCGATAAGCAAATCAAAGACTTAAAGAGAGTGAAATACAACTCGATAAGCAAATGTACAACAACTCGATAAGCAAAAGGGTGTGACCCCGCAAGAATCGATCACCGGAGGGCATCGGTAGAGGTTCCAACCACAATCCCTCAGCATGTTCAACTCATAAACAGCTCATGGAACAGGGGGGAAGGCCATCGGCCATAAGGAAAGGCCATCGGCCATGAGAAATGTCCATCGGCCAAAAGTGGTGGTCGGTCGGCACTATATTTGGCCGGCCGGCCATGAATTGCAAGAACCAGCAGAATACTGACATCTGTTCTCCACTCAACCTTATCTTCTACAAAAGGCCTTAGCTTCGTGGTTTTTCTCAATTCAACACTGATTTGCTCCAAATGGAAGAGTTTCTTGCCCAGAATCTCTCAGCTTGGATTGCCAACTTGGACGGCTTGGAAAAGCTGAGTTTCTGGGGCTTCGGCATAAACGCACTATTCACTCTGGGTCGTATTCCGCTGCACCTTCCGTTTCTCTATGCCGCGGTAAGGTTTTGGAATCTGGTGACACATGTTTTTAGCTTTGGTGGGCAAGAGGTATGTCCTACCTTCGAAGATTTCCAAGCTTTAATGGAGTCCGAGCGTAACGAAGAGAGCTTGCCCCAACTTCGTTTTGGCTATGCCCAAGCCTTAGGACAAATGTGTGGGCTCTCAATACCCGACGCTCGATCTTTGATTTATGACGGAATGCTGGATATTCCGAGTTTGATTTGCCTTCTGGTGCCGGTGACGCGGTGACCATCATTGGCAAGGTTTTCGGCAACACGCACTTTGTTTGTGCATGCTATCTCATTTCTTACTTGCCTCAGGCTCCGGAGGATCTAGTGTCCGGTTGATCGAGGTTGCCCAAGGTTTGAAGGAGGGTAAGAGTTGCATCGCCATGACTCTGGCTGAGACGTTGATGGGCTTGGACGCTTTCCATCGCCGCGAAATGACCAAATTTGGGAAGTCCACTACTGCTGCAGGTAATGTTTCCACCCAATCTCACATATGTATTGCTCACATCACTGGCCCTCAGGCTCGGTTTTTCTCACAAAACCCTCTTCTTACTTTTTCTCTCATCGTACATCTCTCTATTCTTTATTCTCTCATTTTTCATCCCTTCCCAGTGTGGTTGATGGACAAGTTGCAGGTTGTGGACTCTTGCCCAGCTTACTCAGCTCGCGGTTACTTCTTCAGGCAACGCCTAGTCGATGCCCTTGATGAGGGTTGGTGGTTTGACTGGATGTACAGCTTGTTAGCAGACCACATTGCTTGGCGATGCCCTTGGCTCAATCTACCGACAATGGGCTATAGCATGACCCGCCAACCTGGGATTCAGCTG